>CM077116.1:218873443-219107242 GCA_039619475.1 Icerya purchasi | reverse complement strand
TTTCATCACAGACTCAGTTCGCACAATATTTACATTCGCCACCGTTAACGCAAATTCCGCTACCACCTCCATCTGAAGATATCAGTCCGTCAAAGGTTGAACTTCCGAGAGAAATAATCAATCGACGCGCTGTAATCTATGTAAAAGATATGAACGATACGGAAAATAAAAATAGTTTTCTGTTTGCCATTCTGGCGAAGTTTACGAAAACCCGTTCTCGATGTGGCAATATAATTTATTACAGAATGTGTACGATTTCAATTTCATACGATTACCTGTACGCTCACTGGCAGATATTGAAACCTTCGAACGAACGAATGGTGTATCTATTAACTTATACAAATTAATAGAAACCGATGGCGCCGATGCTGAAATGTGCAAATATAAAATTAAAGTCGTTTATGCATTCCGCAAAAACCATAGTATTTTTAAATCATCGTAATCATACAAATATGTTGTACTGGGGTTCGAATGGTAATTTCCAGTTTGCCTGGATTAAAAAATTTAATCAACTCATACGAATTCAATCGCCAAATGCTAAATTCTCGTGCTGGGGATGTCTGGATCGATGAAGGACGAATTTGAACATAACAACAGTCACCGTTGCGATGCGATCAGTTGGCGTAACATGCATTGTATGTAAACTATTAAAAAAAGTAAAGACGTACATTTTTTTTCTTTTTCACATATTTTTTATTTTTCAAAAACTTTTACAATGTTTTCTTTCGAAATATATAACACATGTAAACTTTATTAGAATATAATATATAATAATAATAAATAGTTTCATATATTTACATTTCTTATTTCATAAACTTAAAATTATTTTAAAATTTTAGATTTTACTATAGTTGATAATATATTTCCAACTCCAGTCTGTATTAAAGCCTCTTGATCCTTACGTTGAATAGTTGAGTCAATATCATGTATCTAAGTATATTTATTATTTTTTCTCACTTACGATTACTTTTCCATCCGTAAGTATTTATGTATGTTTTCCCCGGTTCTAAAAAATAAATCTATCGATGTCTCGCCCCTCAATGAATGCGCACGCATCATTCTCGTGCACGTGTCATTCGTTCGTGTTAGTACTTTTTTCAAAATTAGTCCAAGTATATTTTATTATTTTTCTCATTACGATTATTTTCAGTCCGTAAGTATTTCTGTATGTTTTCCAAGGTTTTAAAAATTAATCCGAACAGACATCCAGACTGTTGTGAAAGCACACTAATCTTCTACATTATACGTTACTCTATTACGAGTTCTTCAAAAATTGATTCGAATATTTTTTTCATTTTTTTTTTTTTTTCAATCCTAAAAATTCATTTTTTCTACCCCCGCCCCTCCCAGCTAAAATTACCGAAATCTTTATTTATTTTATCGATTCTAAAAATTAATCAATGGTTCACTCGAAAGCGTACCGTACATTCCCACACACATATCTTCTATCACGCACATGCAGTTCTATATGTTTATTTTTTTATTAACGATCTTTATTTTTTTGTACCTGTATTACTTTTTCCTACACAGTCATGTCATCATATACAATTAACATTGTCAAAATAATTTTAACCTTTCGAGAAAGAAAAATCCCCGACCAATAAAAAAATGTTTATCAACATCACAATTATTTTTAATATTAATCGTTCGCTACAAACATAATTTTTTCGATCGTTTCAAGACATTATTGTTTCAAACGTCAATCCCTCTTTTCCAAGAATCGATAAACTCTGCAGGTATACATCTCGTCGTCGCAACAACCATTACCTGCATGACTCGCATACCTTCAAGACCACTTGTACATTGCTCGCACGCTATTTACCATTATTCGGTACAAGAATATTTTTCACACTCCCTCACATACATATGCGCATACACTCAAAGTCCTCTGTTCGTATACAAATATATTCAGCTTTCTCCGACGGAACAACATTTTCTGATGTAACATTCCCACTGCCGCACATAATTCAAAGGTAGCTAATGAGATAGACTATCGAACGGAATCATTTAAGCAGTCAGTATTAGTTTTATGTTAAACATGTCTATTTTGTCGAATCTGTGTTCACGCATTATTAAAAAATTTACGTCAACGTTAAAGAAAATAATTTCCTACGTTTTTTCTCTTTTTTTCTCTATCATTTTTTTCTGTCTTTTATCTTTTCTTTTTCTCTTTCTTTTTCTGTCTTTTTTTTAGTGAAAAGTTTGAAATACATATTATTCAATCATGAACGCTAATATAGTTAACGTAAGCAACAACTCAAAATCAATTAAGCACGCTGAATTTATTCAGAATTTATTTGCAAGTGATAGCGACTCGCATACGTCTTCGTCACTTCAATTACCGCAATCAGATGATGGTTATTCTTCAACAGAATCAACATCTTTTGCACATAAAATCGTTGGTCCAGTATTATTGTCAGATCAGATGGATATAGCGGAATATTTTGTAGATTTCAGCTTCCATAAGGATTCTGATTATGGTTTTCTAGTAACCGAACTAGCGATGATTGAGATGTCTGGCGGAAGGTATTTACATACGCTATACAAGCCAAGCAGAGCATGGTCTGCATCAAAAATGCCTCATTTACAATGCTCTTCCGTGAGTCATTACTTGAAAAACCCCTCATTATTTCCCTGTCGGGAAGAAATATTCATGGCACGCGATATATTCACAATATTGTCCGAAAAACCGAAGGCTCGCGTATATATTTTAACCACTTATGCAAAACTTATATTATGGGAACTTAACGAAAAGTCTGAATTGTTGCGTGACTTGGACTACGAACTCGTTAATATGGAGAAAGTCTTTCGAGTACCTAGTATCGATGATTTATATCAAGAATACTCTGGTATAAGCAATTTGGTAACTTGTAAACACCATTATGAGAATGATATTTTTCAATGTGCGGTGAAAAATGTTATGGTGATGAGGACATGGCACGATCACGTTATCCGTCCGCTGAAGCTTATGAACAATCTCAATATAAATGATTTAAGCCAGTTATTCATTACAGCAACCAAAGAAATGATAATTACATTATTTCCAAGTTGCATCGGGAACATTTATATATATTTACCGGACAGATTAAAACAGGATGATACGATAAAATCATTTCTACCATGCTACGATCACGAACA
Source organism: Icerya purchasi (assembly GCA_039619475.1). Classification (NCBI taxonomy): domain Eukaryota; kingdom Metazoa; phylum Arthropoda; class Insecta; order Hemiptera; family Monophlebidae; genus Icerya; species Icerya purchasi. Next base: position 219,104,104 of record CM077116.1, on the reverse strand, counting down.
TGATAAAGAATATTATATCGACGGTGATACATTACGCAGGAGTACTCGAAATTGTGTCAAAGTAAAAGATTGCGACGACTGTCAACATTCAATTCATACGGATTAAAAATTCAATAAAAGGCGCGGAATTTGAAAGCTGGAGTTGTCTAGATCCTACAGAAGTTGAATATGAACATAACAATTACCTTTCAATGTACTAAAGTCAGCTGTCGCAGTATGTATAATATGTGAAATAAAACCATATTTTTTTCTTTTGCTCACATTTTTTTATTTTTATTATTTCAAAATCTTTTACATTGTTTCACATAAATTATAATGTATGTATGTATGGAATTTTAATATGTAATAATATACATTTCCTACATTTTATTTTATTTCATGATCATATAATTACTTCAAAATTATTTAGATACACCGCAGACATTATAGTACCGAATACATCATTTATTATTTCATTCTATTTCAATTAATATGTTGTATGGATGAAATCGAATCAATTTATGTAACTGTTTATTTGAATTTAAATTATCTTTTTTCTTTTTCTTTCTTTTTTAAATCTCTTAGCATGTACATGCGTGTATATGCTTACATATACAAGTATGAAAAAAATTTTTTTTTTACTTTTTCCTCGATATGAATGGTAAATCTACGACTTTATTTGAAAAACGGTCAAAACCTGATACACACACATAGATTTCTTCAAACTTTGATGGAAATTTCTGTAAAATGTTCAGTTTACACTTATTATCTTTAAAAAAAAAAAAAAAATTCATTATTATTCATATCGTTTAAATAGACTGATACAACAGAGAGAGAAAATAAAAAGCTAAATTTTTACACGTGAGGGAGGGGCTGATGAAAACGTACGAGTCTTATTATTTGGAATACAGATTACGAAGAAAATTTTTATACAATGTTTCGTTCTAAGATTTTTCATTTTTTATATTTAAAATTTTTCAATACGAAAATATTTCGAAATCTACAGGAACGTCTACGAATAGTCTTCGTCATTATAGAAGCACCTGCAGATCATGTATCGACACTGCATGCGCGTAATGGTGAGTAAATATGTGTGAATATGTGTGAACATGTGTGTGTATGTATGCTTGAAATGTGCGAAATGGCTAATAAGAAACAACCGTTGAATCGCAACGACAGGTAGAGATCCGCTTATAGAATAAGAGAGTGAGAGTGATATAAATTATGTACCTTTATTATTGCAGAACTGCACTGCAGTGACAGACATGAAATATCCGTTAGCATCCTTTTCGAGGCAGTCTTATAAAAAAAGCCGAAAATTAGCTTTAAAACTGGATGAATGAGATAGTTGATAATACACATACCATTAAGACCGGTATACGTGTATGTGGGCATGTGTGTGAGCGCATGGTTCAATGAATGACAAAAGATTATTAACTGCATAGGCATTGCTAAATACAACTATACTGATTTATCCGTAAAACTAACAAATTTTACTGTTGTTTTCTTTCTTTTTTTTTCTTTCGCGTTTTACCAAAAATTCATGTTAGTTCTAAAAATATTGCTAAATTCAAATTAAATCGCTCATGTTATTTTATTTTTTATTTTTGTTTCTTTAAACAATGTGTTACGGAAAATAAATCGTATTTATCTTACTCAATCTTTTACCTAATATTCTAACGGTTTTAGACAACAGCAGAAATATGCAAGTTACCATGGATGTATTATATTTTATTCGTGTATATGTGTATACACGCTTTCTATACAAGCGCATGCAAATATCAGATGCCAGAAATGTATGATAATATAATTTTTAAATCAATGATTAACATATTATTAATTCTTTTTTTCATCCTATAATATACAAAATAACATCATACTTGCTTTTACAACAATATTTAACTTCTACAAAAAATAAATATCCCCAGGGTGGGGAGTAAAAATATCATGAAGAATCACTGTTTTTTTTTTTCTTTGATTCACAATCTTCTTTTTCTTTATATTATTTTTTATTTCAGAAATTTTTTTAAATAGTTTTCTTTACACTCCAATATGGAATCTGTTAATTTATTGTACATGTCATATAATATGATAAATGCTAAAATTCGGAAAGTTTTTTTAAAGAAGTAATTGACAGAAGAGTATACTTTTGAAAACAAGAGAGTGAAGAGGCTATACATAAAAAGCAATATGATGCATTAAACATAACGAAAAAAAAAGAAAAACAGAAGAAACGTAAACACAAAGACTATTATGTTTTTTTCATTAATCTATTCAATTACAACTTTTTTTTCATTCATCTATATTCTAAGTTCCATCATAAGTTTTAATTTTTTATATGATACCTACTAATTTCTATGTTTACTTAATTTATTTACTTTTCCACGAATGTTTTTTAGAATTAAATTTTGAAAAAGTTAAACATATTTTCGCACCTGCGTCAACTATCACATTAAATACATGTAGAAATTTTCATTTCAAACACCGCTGGAAAATAACATGGGTTTTTTTTTGCTATTTTTTAAAAATTTATTCATACTCTCTCTAATTATAGCTATTTTTTCACCATTTTTCTTAACTTTTACTCATTTTTATATTCTACATACAATGCTTGAGGTATTAGATGATGCAAATTCTAAATACACCATATTGCTATCATCTCTGTTTATTATTTTTTTTATTTGTTACTCGTTTTTTTATTATTTTCTTATGTACATGTATTAGAACTAGTGATGTACGATTTCAAAATGTTTTTACAATCGAAACAACCAATAATCGTCAAAAAAAAACAAAAAACAATCGAATGATTTTTGTGAATACGAATGAATTATTCAAATAAAAACCGGAACCATCCAAACACAAACGAATGAAGTATTCGTTAAACATCGCCTAGATTCTTTCGAGAGAAATAACATTTCGAATGATTGTTGCAAATAGGAATGAATTATTCGAATAAAAACCGAAACTATCCGAACACAAACGAATGAAGTATTCGTTAAACATTGACTAGATTCTTCCGAGAGAAATAGCATTTCGAATGATTGTTGTGAATACGAATGAATTATTCGAATAAAATAACATTTCAAATGCAACCATGGAACAATCGAATGCATTCAAAGTCATCGAACAATCAAATAATTCGAATGAATCATTTCGAAGTTGCCCATCACTAATTAGAACCCATATGATTTTACAATAAAAAAAGTGTTTATACTCATTATTGAAGCTGAATATAGATAATATTTACATTTAAAGGAAAAAGAAAAAGTTATTTTTATTATTCCATTCGCACACAAAAAAATTATGAAATGTAAAATATATATATAATTCATGTAATATATTTACAAACGATTAACAAGAATAAAAGAAAATTAATTTAAAAAATAAATAAATATCACAAAAAATTTAAAGATGGAAAAATTACAAGATTATGATTCGTACAATGCTCACAAATTGGCTCCTTTGATCGGGTTATTTTGGAATTCGAACAAACTTGCATGGTTGCATTGCGGACAATCTTTGATTAAGGTGGGATGTACTGCACTGAGTGGAAAAGAATCTGGAATATCATAGCTATGATGTTTAAAACACGGTAAGAAGCGTTTGATATGTCGATCATTCTTCAGTGCTACAGGTAATTTATTGTAAAAATCGCAAATTTTTTGAGGGCATACATTAATTAATATCTCTGCAGTAATATTTTGCATCAAGTCGTACGTAGAATATTTTACTAATGATAATATAGGTCTAACATTTACATCATACCATTTCATCATCACATATACATTCTGCAATGAACACCTATGTATGTTTTTATCCGTGTGTGCATCACATTTTACAACTCTTGATATTCCTTTATACATATTATTTAATTTCCTTAAATTGGGTATACCGAATTCTTTTTCTAAATTAATCATCTTGAATCTTGAAAGTGATGTTTCAAATAGTTTTATCCATATAGTGGTAATTTTTTCATTTCCTTTAACATAAATATTCAATGGTTCCAAATCTTCCAACACATTTTCTATATCACCGGCAATAGATTCGTAATTGTAATCTCCTGCATTCCACGGAATGGAATGACAGTTTTGAATTATCCTCATGTTTTCTTGTTTTTTAATATTGGATAATACATCCCATTCGAATAGAGGCTTGTAAATTCTATGAAATTGAATTTCACCATCGATACTTGTTATTGAAAGTTCCTTAATGATGTACATATCATTATCATATTTAAAAGATTGAATATCGATAATTCCCTCACGTGCTACTATCATTGTTACAGTTGTTATTAAAGAGAAAAGAAAAAAAAACTAAAACTTTTAATAGTAACTAAAATTTAAACGTGTGAAGAACACTAATTCGTGAAACTAATAACAAGCGTGCGAATACAGTTATTCAGAGAGTTGACATAATGTCTACCTTTGAATTAGATGCATTCGATGAAATGTTGCATCAGAAAAATACCCTTCAAACGGAGAAAGTTGATTGCATACATTGATGAATGAAGTTGTTAAGAACTTGTACATACATATACATTTTGTTTGTGGTAGTGTATGCATGTACACATGAGATCTTACATATAAGTAAGGGTCAAGATCCGGTTTTAACAGCTGTATCAGACGATCTTAACGTGCAGCTATGTACATGCAGGGATAGACTTTAATATAATCATTATCGATGGTAAACGAGAACATTAATTCATTTTTAAATTTTAATATATCGTCTTCCATCACTAATAACATAACATAAAAAACTACTAACTTAACTGAATATATCCTTCTTCAACCAACTTTTCCTCAATCATTCGAATTTCATCATATACACCAGCATTTCACACTTTTTTTAGATGTATGCGATAACAATAATCACTCAACCAATTCATTAGGATCGTCTGAATAATCGATCGGTGTATCTTCATGACATACTCCGCCATCAACACAATGCTTAGTCTTTACTCCATCATAGTAAATTTTTACACTTGAACCATTAGACTGAAACATCAGACGTATTATTTTTCTGTATTTAGGAAGTGCAGTACCCTTTAATACACCAGTAGCATGTAAATGAGCTCTAGTACACTCAAGTATTTATTTATATAGATCTAAATCATTATTTTGTATATTTATTCTCATCTATATGCGATACCATTAGTAAATGAATGAGTCTGGGTGTGTAAGGAAATTTTATTTGCTTACTTCCTTTTCCTAAATAAATTTCATCATATTTGCAGTCCCAAGAAATCAATGTCGATCCTATCAGACACTCATCAATGTTTGTAACATAGCGTATTCCATATACTTGATCATTCGGAACAAGTTCATCAAAATCTGTATGAAATGAATCTACTTCACTTATGTTAAACGACTTAGCTTTGAGTTTGTTTTTTAATATTTTCATCTTTAATTTCAGACTCAGCGTCACTTCTCTGTTTACTATTAGACAGTTTTTAACGTTTTTACCATTGATGTATCATTTATTCCATAAGAATCTATTTTTATCTTTCAGATTTTTGTAATGCTTCATGAATTTCCAATAATGGTTTCATAATAGGTTCCAACATGATGGCTGAAGTACTTGTAATTGGTTTCCTGGGTATAAGTGTGTTTATGTTAGTGTGTACATGTAGGGCGTGGTTCTGCAATAATGTATCGACTGGAATAGAAATCATAAGAATATTAAGATCCTGTTTCAACAGTTTTGAAAGTGTTTGCATGCAACATCACATGTAGTGATGGCTGAAGCGAGTGTGTAAAAATAAAAAAATCAAAAAAAAAATCTTAGGCTAATTTTATAATACTTACACTCGGAAAAATAAAAAATAAAAAATATGTACGAATGGAAAAAGGGTGAGAAGGGATGTTTAGGTTAGTTTCTGGCTTTAAATATTATATTTTGGTTAATTTCAGAATTTTTATATTTACACATAGAATTTTGAAAAAATCGTGGTATCACAAATGATCGAGACTTGCGCAGGAACGGCGCGTGCGCTTTAGAGATATGCCAGGAGGACAAACGGAGCTTGGGTTAGTTTTCAGCTTTAAATATTAAACTTGGGTTAGTTTTCAGCTTTAAATATTACACTTGGGTTAGTTTTCAGCTTTAAATATTACACTTGGGTTAGTTTTCAGCTTTAAATATTACACTTGGGTTAATTTCGGAATTTTTATACTTACTCGCAATATAAAAATTCCGAAATTAACCCAAGTGTAATATTTAAAGCTGAAAACTAACCCAAGTGTAATATTTAAAGCTGAAAACTAACCCAAGTGTAATATTTAAAGCTGAAAACTAACCCAAGTTTAATATTTAAAGCTGAAAACTAACCCAAGCTCCGTTTGTCCTCCTGGCATATCTCTAAAGCGCACGCGCCGTTCCTGCGCAAGTCTCGATCATTTGTGATACCACGATTTTTTCAAAATTCTATGTGTAAATATAAAAATTCTGAAATTAACCAAAATATAATATTTAAAGCCAGAAACTAACCTAAACATCCCTTCTCACCCTTTTTCCATTCGTACATATTTTTTATTTTTTATTTTTCCGAGTGTAAGTATTATAAAATTAGCCTAAGATTTTTTTTTTGATTTTTTTATTTTTACACACTCGCTTCAGCCATCACTACATGTGATGTTGCATGCAAACACTTTCAAAACTGTTGAAACAGGATCTTAATATTCTTATGATTTCTATTCCAGTCGATACATTATTGCAGAACCACGCCCTACATGTACACACTAACATAAACACACTTATACCCAGGAAACCAATTACAAGTACTTCAGCCATCATGTTGGAACCTATTATGAAACCATTATTGGAAATTCATGAAGCATTACAAAAATCTGAAAGATAAAAATAGATTCTTATGGAATAAATGATACATCAATGGTAAAAACGTTAAAAACTGTCTAATAGTAAACAGAGAAGTGACGCTGAGTCTGAAATTAAAGATGAAAATATTAAAAAACAAACTCAAAGCTAAGTCGTTTAACATAAGTGAAGTAGATTCATTTCATACAGATTTTGATGAACTTGTTCCGAATGATCAAGTATATGGAATACGCTATGTTACAAACATTGATGAGTGTCTGATAGGATCGACATTGATTTCTTGGGACTGCAAATATGATGAAATTTATTTAGGAAAAGGAAGTAAGCAAATAAAATTTCCTTACACACCCAGACTCATTCATTTACTAATGGTATCGCATATAGATGAGAATAAATATACAAAATAATGATTTAGATCTATATAAATAAATACTTGAGTGTACTAGAGCTCATTTACATGCTACTGGTGTATTAAAGGGTACTGCACTTCCTAAATACAGAAAAATAATACGTCTGATGTTTCAGTCTAATGGTTCAAGTGTAAAAATTTACTATGATGGAGTAAAGACTAAGCATTGTGTTGATGGCGGAGTATGTCATGAAGATACACCGATCGATTATTCAGACGATCCTAATGAATTGGTTGAGTGATTATTGTTATCGCATACATCTAAAAAAAGTGTGAAATGCTGGTGTATATGATGAAATTCGAATGATTGAGGAAAAGTTGGTTGAAGAAGGATATATTCAGTTAAGTTAGTAGTTTTTTATGTTATGTTATTAGTGATGGAAGACGATATATTAAAATTTAAAAATGAATTAATGTTCTCGTTTACCATCGATAATGATTATATTAAAGTCTATCCCTGCATGTACATAGCTGCACGTTAAGATCGTCTGATACAGCTGTTAAAACCGGATCTTGACCCTTACTTATATGTAAGATCTCATGTGTACATGCATACACTACCACAAACAAAATGTATATGTATGTACAAGTTCTTAACAACTTCATTCATCAATGTATGCAATCAACTTTCTCCGTTTGAAGGGTATTTTTTTGATGCAACATTTCATCGAATGCATCTAATTCAAAGGTAGACATTATGTCAACTCTCTGAATAACTGTATTCGCACGCTTGTTATTAGTTTCACGAATTAGTGTTCTTCACACGTTTAAATTTTAGTTACTATTAAAAGTTTTAGTTTTTTTTTCTTTTCTCTTTAATAACAACTGTAACAATGATAGTAGCACGTGAGGGAATTATCGATATTCAATCTTTTAAATATGATAATGATATGTACATCATTAAGGAACTTTCAATAACAAGTATCGATGGTGAAATTCAATTTCATAGAATTTACAAGCCTCTATTCGAATGGGATGTATTATCCAATATTAAAAAACAAGAAAACATGAGGATAATTCAAAACTGTCATTCCATTCCGTGGAATGCAGGAGATTACAATTACGAATCTATTGCCGGTGATATAGAAAATGTGTTGGAAGATTTGGAACCATTGAATATTTATGTTAAAGGAAATGAAAAAATTACCACTATATGGATAAAACTATTTGAAACATCACTTTCAAGATTCAAGATGATTAATTTAGAAAAAGAATTCGGTATACCCAATTTAAGGAAATTAAATAATATGTATAAAGGAATATCAAGAGTTGTAAAATGTGATGCACACACGGATAAAAACATACATAGGTGTTCATTGCAGAATGTATATGTGATGATGAAATGGTATGATGTAAATGTTAGACCTATATTATCATTAGTAAAATATTCTACGTACGACTTGATGCAAAATATTACTGCAGAGATATTAATTAATGTATGCCCTCAAAAAATTTGCGATTTTTACAATAAATTACCTGTAGCACTGAAGAATGATCGACATATCAAACGCTTCTTACCGTGTTTTAAACATCATAGCTATGATATTCCAGATTCTTTTCCACTCAGTGCAGTACATCCCACCTTAATCAAAGATTGTCCGCAATGCAACCATGCAAGTTTGTTCGAATTCCAAAATAACCCGATCAAAGGAGCCAATTTGTGAGCATTGTACGAATCATAATCTTGTAATTTTTCCATCTTTAAATTTTTTGTGATATTTATTTATTTTTTAAATTAATTTTCTTTTATTCTTGTTAATCGTTTGTAAATATATTACATGAATTATATATATATTTTACATTTCATAATTTTTTTGTGTGCGAATGGAATAATAAAAATAACTTTTTCTTTTTCCTTTAAATGTAAATATTATCTATATTCAGCTTCAATAATGAGTATAAACACTTTTTTTATTGTAAAATCATATGGGTTCTAATTAGTGATGGGCAACTTCGAAATGATTCATTCGAATTATTTGATTGTTCGATGACTTTGAATGCATTCGATTGTTCCATGGTTGCATTTGAAATGTTATTTTATTCGAATAATTCATTCGTATTCACAACAATCATTCGAAATGCTATTTCTCTCGGAAGAATCTAGTCAATGTTTAACGAATACTTCATTCGTTTGTGTTCGGATAGTTTCGGTTTTTATTCGAATAATTCATTCCTATTTGCAACAATCATTCGAAATGTTATTTCTCTCGAAAGAATCTAGGCGATGTTTAACGAATACTTCATTCGTTTGTGTTTGGATGGTTCCGGTTTTTATTTGAATAATTCATTCGTATTCACAAAAATCATTCGATTGTTTTTTGTTTTTTTTTGACGATTATTGGTTGTTTCGATTGTAAAAACATTTTGAAATCGTACATCACTAGTTCTAATACATGTACATAAGAAAATAATAAAAAAACGAGTAACAAATAAAAAAAATAATAAACAGAGATGATAGCAATATGGTGTATTTAGAATTTGCATCATCTAATACCTCAAGCATTGTATGTAGAATATAAAAATGAGTAAAAGTTAAGAAAAATGGTGAAAAAATAGCTATAATTAGAGAGAGTATGAATAAATTTTTAAAAAATAGCAAAAAAAAACCCATGTTATTTTCCAGCGGTGTTTGAAATGAAAATTTCTACATGTATTTAATGTGATAGTTGACGCAGGTGCGAAAATATGTTTAACTTTTTCAAAATTTAATTCTAAAAAACATTCGTGGAAAAGTAAATAAATTAAGTAAACATAGAAATTAGTAGGTATCATATAAAAAATTAAAACTTATGATGGAACTTAGAATATAGATGAATGAAAAAAAAGTTGTAATTGAATAGATTAATGAAAAAAACATAATAGTCTTTGTGTTTACGTTTCTTCTGTTTTTCTTTTTTTTTCGTTATGTTTAATGCATCATATTGCTTTTTATGTATAGCCTCTTCACTCTCTTGTTTTCAAAAGTATACTCTTCTGTCAATTACTTCTTTAAAAAAACTTTCCGAATTTTAGCATTTATCATATTATATGACATGTACAATAAATTAACAGATTCCATATTGGAGTGTAAAGAAAACTATTTAAAAAAATTTCTGAAATAAAAAATAATATAAAGAAAAAGAAGATTGTGAATCAAAGAAAAAAAAAAACAGTGATTCTTCATGATATTTTTACTCCCCACCCTGGGGATATTTATTTTTTGTAGAAGTTAAATATTGTTGTAAAAGCAAGTATGATGTTATTTTGTATATTATAGGATGAAAAAAAGAATTAATAATATGTTAATCATTGATTTAAAAATTATATTATCATACATTTCTGGCATCTGATATTTGCATGCGCTTGTATAGAAAGCGTGTATACACATATACACGAATAAAATATAATACATCCATGGTAACTTGCATATTTCTGCTGTTGTCTAAAACCGTTAGAATATTAGGTAAAAGATTGAGTAAGATAAATACGATTTATTTTCCGTAACACATTGTTTAAAGAAACAAAAATAAAAAATAAAATAACATGAGCGATTTAATTTGAATTTAGCAATATTTTTAGAACTAACATGAATTTTTGGTAAAACGCGAAAGAAAAAAAAAGAAAGAAAACAACAGTAAAATTTGTTAGTTTTACGGATAAATCAGTATAGTTGTATTTAGCAATGCCTATGCAGTTAATAATCTTTTGTCATTCATTGAACCATGCGCTCACACACATGCCCACATACACGTATACCGGTCTTAATGGTATGTGTATTATCAACTATCTCATTCATCCAGTTTTAAAGCTAATTTTCGGCTTTTTTTATAAGACTGCCTCGAAAAGGATGCTAACGGATATTTCATGTCTGTCACTGCAGTGCAGTTCTGCAATAATAAAGGTACATAATTTATATCACTCTCACTCTCTTATTCTATAAGCGGATCTCTACCTGTCGTTGCGATTCAACGGTTGTTTCTTATTAGCCATTTCGCACATTTCAAGCATACATACACACACATGTTCACACATATTCACACATATTTACTCACCATTACGCGCATGCAGTGTCGATACATGATCTGCAGGTGCTTCTATAATGACGAAGACTATTCGTAGACGTTCCTGTAGATTTCGAAATATTTTCGTATTGAAAAATTTTAAATATAAAAAATGAAAAATCTTAGAACGAAACATTGTATAAAAATTTTCTTCGTAATCTGTATTCCAAATAATAAGACTCGTACGTTTTCATCAGCCCCTCCCTCACGTGTAAAAATTTAGCTTTTTATTTTCTCTCTCTGTTGTATCAGTCTATTTAAACGATATGAATAATAATGAATTTTTTTTTTTTTTTTAAAGATAATAAGTGTAAACTGAACATTTTACAGAAATTTCCATCAAAGTTTGAAGAAATCTATGTGTGTGTATCAGGTTTTGACCGTTTTTCAAATAAAGTCGTAGATTTACCATTCATATCGAGGAAAAAGTAAAAAAAAAATTTTTTTCATACTTGTATATGTAAGCATATACACGCATGTACATGCTAAGAGATTTAAAAAAGAAAGAAAAAGAAAAAAGATAATTTAAATTCAAATAAACAGTTACATAAATTGATTCGATTTCATCCATACAACATATTAATTGAAATAGAATGAAATAATAAATGATGTATTCGGTACTATAATGTCTGCGGTGTATCTAAATAATTTTGAAGTAATTATATGATCATGAAATAAAATAAAATGTAGGAAATGTATATTATTACATATTAAAATTCCATACATACATACATTATAATTTATGTGAAACAATGTAAAAGATTTTGAAATAATAAAAATAAAAAAATGTGAGCAAAAGAAAAAAATATGGTTTTATTTCACATATTATACATACTGCGACAGCTGACTTTAGTACATTGAAAGGTAATTGTTATGTTCATATTCAACTTCTGTAGGATCTAGACAACTCCAGCTTTCAAATTCCGCGCCTTTTATTGAATTTTTAATCCGTATGAATTGAATGTTGACAGTCGTCGCAATCTTTTACTTTGACACAATTTCGAGTACTCCTGCGTAATGTATCACCGTCGATATAATATTCTTTATCATGTTCGTGATCGTAGCATGGTAGAAATGATTTTATCGTATCATCCTGTTTTAATCTGTCCGGTAAATATATATAAATGTTCCCGATGCAACTTGGAAATAATGTAATTATCATTTCTTTGGTTGCTGTAATGAATAACTGGCTTAAATCATTTATATTGAGATTGTTCATAAGCTTCAGCGGACGGATAACGTGATCGTGCCATGTCCTCATCACCATAACATTTTTCACCGCACATTGAAAAATATCATTCTCATAATGGTGTTTACAAGTTACCAAATTGCTTATACCAGAGTATTCTTGATATAAATCATCGATACTAGGTACTCGAAAGACTTTCTCCATATTAACGAGTTCGTAGTCCAAGTCACGCAACAATTCAGACTTTTCGTTAAGTTCCCATAATATAAGTTTTGCATAAGTGGTTAAAATATATACGCGAGCCTTCGGTTTTTCGGACAATATTGTGAATATATCGCGTGCCATGAATATTTCTTCCCGACAGGGAAATAATGAGGGGTTTTTCAAGTAATGACTCACGGAAGAGCATTGTAAATGAGGCATTTTTGATGCAGACCATGCTCTGCTTGGCTTGTATAGCGTATGTAAATACCTTCCGCCAGACATCTCAATCATCGCTAGTTCGGTTACTAGAAAACCATAATCAGAATCCTTATGGAAGCTGAAATCTACAAAATATTCCGCTATATCCATCTGATCTGACAATAATACTGGACCAACGATTTTATGTGCAAAAGATGTTGATTCTGTTGAAGAATAACCATCATCTGATTGCGGTAATTGAAGTGACGAAGACGTATGCGAGTCGCTATCACTTGCAAATAAATTCTGAATAAATTCAGCGTGCTTAATTGATTTTGAGTTGTTGCTTACGTTAACTATATTAGCGTTCATGATTGAATAATATGTATTTCAAACTTTTCACTAAAAAAAAGACAGAAAAAGAAAGAGAAAAAGAAAAGATAAAAGACAGAAAAAAATGATAGAGAAAAAAAGAGAAAAAACGTAGGAAATTATTTTCTTTAACGTTGACGTAAATTTTTTAATAATGCGTGAACACAGATTCGACAAAATAGACATGTTTAACATAAAACTAATACTGACTGCTTAAATGATTCCGTTCGATAGTCTATCTCATTAGCTACCTTTGAATTATGTGCGGCAGTGGGAATGTTACATCAGAAAATGTTGTTCCGTCGGAGAAAGCTGAATATATTTGTATACGAACAGAGGACTTTGAGTGTATGCGCATATGTATGTGAGGGAGTGTGAAAAATATTCTTGTACCGAATAATGGTAAATAGCGTGCGAGCAATGTACAAGTGGTCTTGAAGGTATGCGAGTCATGCAGGTAATGGTTGTTGCGACGACGAGATGTATACCTGCAGAGTTTATCGATTCTTGGAAAAGAGGGATTGACGTTTGAAACAATAATGTCTTGAAACGATCGAAAAAATTATGTTTGTAGCGAACGATTAATATTAAAAATAATTGTGATGTTGATAAACATTTTTTTATTGGTCGGGGATTTTTCTTTCTCGAAAGGTTAAAATTATTTTGACAATGTTAATTGTATATGATGACATGACTGTGTAGGAAAAAGTAATACAGGTACAAAAAAATAAAGATCGTTAATAAAAAAATAAACATATAGAACTGCATGTGCGTGATAGAAGATATGTGTGTGGGAATGTACGGTACGCTTTCGAGTGAACCATTGATTAATTTTTAGAATCGATAAAATAAATAAAGATTTCGGTAATTTTAGCTGGGAGGGGCGGGGGTAGAAAAAATGAATTTTTAGGATTGAAAAAAAAAAAAAAAATGAAAAAAATATTCGAATCAATTTTTGAAGAACTCGTAATAGAGTAACGTATAATGTAGAAGATTAGTGTGCTTTCACAACAGTCTGGATGTCTGTTCGGATTAATTTTTAAAACCTTGGAAAACATACAGAAATACTTACGGACTGAAAATAATCGTAATGAGAAAAATAATAAAATATACTTGGACTAATTTTGAAAAAAGTACTAACACGAACGAATGACACGTGCACGAGAATGATGCGTGCGCATTCATTGAGGGGCGAGACATCGATAGATTTATTTTTTAGAACCGGGGAAAACATACATAAATACTTACGGATGGAAAAGTAATCGTAAGTGAGAAAAAATAATAAATATACTTAGATACATGATATTGACTCAACTATTCAACGTAAGGATCAAGAGGCTTTAATACAGACTGGAGTTGGAAATATATTATCAACTATAGTAAAATCTAAAATTTTAAAATAATTTTAAGTTTATGAAATAAGAAATGTAAATATATGAAACTATTTATTATTATTATATATTATATTCTAATAAAGTTTACATGTGTTATATATTTCGAAAGAAAACATTGTAAAAGTTTTTGAAAAATAAAAAATATGTGAAAAAGAAAAAAAATGTACGTCTTTACTTTTTTTAATAGTTTACATACAATGCATGTTACGCCAACTGATCGCATCGCAACGGTGACTGTTGTTATGTTCAAATTCGTCCTTCATCGAATCCAGACATCCCCAGCACGAGAATTTAGCATTTGGCGATTGAATTCGTATGAGTTGATTAAATTTTTTAATCCAGGCAAACTGGAAATTACCATTCGAACCCCAGTACAACATATTTGTATGATTACGATGATTTAAAATACTATGGTTTTTGCGGAATGCATAAACGACTTTAATTTTATATTTGCACATTTCAGCATCGGCGCCATCGGTTTCTATTAATTTGTATAAGTTAATAGATACACCATTCGTTCGTTCGAAGGTTTCAATATCTGCCAGTGAGCGTACAGGTAATCGTATGAAATTGAAATCGTACACATTCTGTAATAAATTATATTGCCACATCGAGAACGGGTTTTTCGTAAACTTCGCCAGAATGGCAAACAGAAAACTATTTTTATTTTCCGTATCGTTCATATCTTTTACATAGATTACAGCGCGTCGATTGATTATTTCTCTCGGAAGTTCAACCTTTGACGGACTGATATCTTCAGATGGAGGTGGTAGCGGAATTTGCGTTAACGGTGGCGAATGTAAATATTGTGCGAACTGAGTCTGTGATGAATTATCTGCCTCTTGTGAATTTGTTGGATTTTGCGAAATTGATGGTGGTGGTGGCGGTGGTGGCATATGTGTATCTGGAAAACCGCTCAGCGCAACATCGTCATTATCATATTCGAAAAAATGTTGAATAAATTCTGCGGTATTTACTGGTTTCGAATTGTTCGCGGCAACAGTATCGGTATTCATGATGATTGTAATGAAATAATTTTTATGAAAACGAAAAATTAAAAAAGTTATTAAAATCTTAAAAACTCGTGATGAACACTGCTTAGAGAACGTGTATGTGTTTGACGAGAAATTAATAGTGAACGATCGAATGAATCCGTTCAATGGTCTACCTCATTAACTACCTTTGAATCGGGTGTGGCAGTGGAAATGTTGCGTCAGAAAAATGTCGTTCCATCGGAGAAAGTCGGTTACATATGTGTATACGAACAAAGTATTCAAGGATATGGGTATAAGTGTGTTTATGTTAGTGTGTACATGTGGGGCGTGGTTCCGTAATAATGTATCGACTGGAATAGAAATTATAAGAATATTAAGATCCTGTTTCAACAGTTTTGAAAGTGTTTGCATGCAACGTCACATATAGTGATGGTTGAAGCGAGTGTGTAGAAATAAAAAAATAAAAAAAAATCTTAGGCTAATTTTATAATACTTACGCCCTGAAAAATAAAAAATACGTACGAATGGAAAAAGAGGAAGAAGGGGGGTTTAGGTTAGTTTCTGGCTTTAAATATTACACTTGGGTTAATTTCGGAATTTTTATACTTACACGTAGAATTTTGGAAAATCGCGGTATCGCGAACGATCGACAAGTGTGCGGGAACGGCGCGTGCACCTTCTAAGTATGCTAGGAGGGCGAGCGGGGCTTAGGTTACTTTCCTGCTTTAAATATTATATTGAGGTTAATTTTTAAACGCATCGAATTATCGGAAATGCGCGGGAACGGCGCGTGCGCTTTAGAGATATGCCAGGAGGGCGAGCAGTAGTTTGGTTAGTTTTCAGCTTTAAATATTACACTTGGGTTAATTTCGGAATTTTTATACTTACACGTAGAATTTTGAAAAATCGCGGTATCGCTGTGGGCGGGAGGGAAGAGTGGGGACTTGGGTTAGTTTCGGGCTTTAAACATTATACTTGGGTTAATTTATAATCGGTTCGGTTTATCGGAAACGAGCGGGACCTGTGGGGTGAAATTTGGAGGAAATTTGCAAAAAATGTGGAAAAATTTGAGGAAAATTGGGGAAAATTGGGGGAAATCGGGGGAAACTCGGGTGAATTTTCAGCGTCGGAATAAAAAATTGGGTGAATTTTTGCCTCCCGAATAAAATACTTAGGTGACTTTTCGCCTCCGGGACAGGAATTGGGGTTGTGACGTCAGACTTCCTAGAGTCGCCATTTATTCACTACTTGAATTAGGGAAACAATATAAGAGCGGCGACCGAAATGGACAGAATGGAACCAAGACAGGGAACGAGGAATCGGCTGAATAAAACGGCAATGTGAATGACGATTAGAAAATAGGGAGGGATAAATATCTAGCCAAAGTCTGGCGTGATTGGAGGTGGATAAGAAAAGGATATCTGAAGAAGGAAAATAGTTGAGGAATGAATCAAGAACGAGCCAAAGAATCAGCTGCGTCATTGCCGTCAATCTGGAATGACTGGAGATCCATAAAAAATCAATAAGAGCAAAGCGGGATGACTGCAGTAAGAGAACGAAGGAAAGAAGTCGGTTATATTTTGATCCGATCAGAAATTTTATCTAAAAAGGAACAATTGAGAGAGCAATGTGTACAAATGTTAGAGATAATTACCAAGCAGTACTCCCCCTGCTTGATGGGTCACACTCCACCTCTCACCCATATTTATTATTCACAGTCAAACACCATCATCTCGCTAACATACACCAACCATTCTACTATAACCGATGCAATAGAAAAGTTCTGTAAACCTCCCACAACCAGACATCAACCCGTTCAAACATAGCTTCACAATGAATGGAATACCACATCAAGAAATATACAGCTCCGGCTAAAAAATACTCTTCATGCATAAATTACATCATTTAGGACTAAAATATCAACATTTAGACAAAACATCAAATTTTAAAGGGAAAATACCGTTTTACCCCAAAAATATTAGCATCTTAGATGCAAAAACAACGATTTTACTGCAAAATACCCTATTTCCAGCTAAATCAGATCAATTTTATTATAGTTGTTATAAAGATTTGTTTCAAGAATAGTGTATTTAGGGAACAGTTTGAAATACATTATGTATATAATAAAGATGATAGAACTGAATATTTCTTTAAACTATTAAAAAAATTTTCTATAAATTACTGTTGATGAGAATAATCATGAAATCTCTGTGAACAAAATAGATGCTGAAATGTGTATATAGAGAAGATTTACATGTGAGTTTTGATGAACTTTTAAATTATCTATAATAATGATGCCAACGAGTATAATGCTGTTTAATATTAGTAATAATGGAATAAATACTGAAGCATATCTTAAAAGCGAAAGGGAAAGAATGTATAGTGATATAATGAAAAAATATAATACAAATACAGTTCTGGAAATCTATTACAAATAATTCATCTGATATGTTTGAACCTGATACAAAACATATATTGGATATTCGGGATACAATACAAATATCTAAAAGGATGAACAAGGATTCTAATGGAATAAGTGATATGGCAATGGTAAAACGTTACAAACTTTCTTGTGTCAGTAAGAAAGATGATTATGAAAATAATGATGAAAATTAAGAAGATTATGAAAAATAGTGATAATAAGTTTGGATATAAGTCTATTAATATATGTGAAATGGATCTATTTGAAATATCTGGTGATGAATCTGCATAAATGATCAAGTATATTGAATACTATATAATGCTAATACTCATGAGTATATGATGAGATCAAGACCAGTTTCTATCGAATCGTGAATGTGATGAAATTTATTTAGGAAAAGGAAGAACCCTAACCAAATTTCCTTATACAGAAGGTTTGATTCATTTACTGATGGAAATTAATGTTGATAAGAATAAATATACAAATAATGATTTAGCACTATATGAACAAATACTGGAATTTACTGGATCTCATGTATGTGCTACTGTTGTATTAAAGGGAACTCCACTTCCTAAATACAGAAAAAAAAATACGTTTTCCGTTTCAATCTAACATACATAGTATAAAAGTTTATCCTGGTGAAATAAAAAAAAAATATACATATAGCACTTTTCGCAAAGTATATCTTGAAGATCCTCTTATCAATTTATTCTGACGCACCTAATGAATCGGTTGAATGATTATTGGTACTACACACATCTAAACAATCGGAAAATACTGATGTAGATACTGACATTTGAATGATAGAAGAAAAGTTGGTAGAAGAAGGATATAATCAGTTAAATTAATCTTTTTTGCTGTGTATTATGAACATTTAATAATTAACTGATATAATTTAGCATTGAAGCAATGATTATTTTTATTAATTATGATGAATGTCATAAAAATTATTGAATAAATTTAAAAAAAAATTGAATCAAATCTTTCGTTATTATCTATGATTATATCGAATTATAAAATGTACTTAAAAGGATAGTTAATCGTCACATTGAGACATATAATGTATGAGATAAATGAAAAAAATCTTCCAAGATGGCGAAAAAATTGAGTAAAATTGTGTGAAAGGTACTAAAACACTAGAAAAAATGATTGGAAATATCATAAATTGATGAAAAACAGCGCGAAAAGGTCCTAAAACAGAAGAACATGTTAAGAAATAATTGAAAATAATTAACAAAATTGTGTGAAAGGCACTAAAAACATCAGAAAAACGATGTGAAATAATATAAATTGATGAAAAAATAGCGCAAAAAAGGTCCTAAAACAGAAGAACATGCTAAGAATTAGTGGAAAATTGGTTTAGTTAGAAATGGGGAAAAATGTTGTAATAGTGTTAGAGCATAAGAAAATTGTATAAGAAGAAAATGTTTATTACATGTCTGTGCAACGGCGAGTGAAACTAGGGCGATGAACAATAAATCGTTGATTGACAAACGTTTATAGGAGTCCCTTGTTCCCACCAACTTAAATGGAATGGTTACAGAGATGTTTAAAGATTTCCTTAGTGTACAGTGTACATCTGTGAATGTGTTGGTAAAACAATAAGTAAATGTCTCTGGTCTTACGGATTCTCTTATTAAACGACTGTATGATAGTCTGTTGAAGATATCAAGTGGAACCTCCAGCAGTGGGTGGACGAATACAAAGATCATGTTGATGCATTAGATCAAGCGCTCAAAGATGTGACTTTTAAATCCTACTAATCAAATGGAGATCGCGATTGTGGTTTTACAGCGTTCAATGGTTGCGGCGATTGCTAAGCTGTATGTGTGCATAAATGAAGCGGAAGGATTGAAGGTGTAAATAATGATGGATATCACTAACGCCGATCGAAATGGTTAAGAGTTGTAAGAAAAAACCTAACAAAGATATTGAAAGAATGATGAAAATTGTGTGAAAGGTGGTAAAAACACTGGAAAAATGGAATTAAATAGCAAAATTTAACTAAAACGGTGTAGAAGTATTAAAATGTAAGGAAATGATGAGAAATGTTGGAAAATTGGTTATAATTAGCCAAAAGTGATGAAAACGTTTACTACATGTCAATGTCACTGCTTTTACATCTAAAATACTGTAAAGGTATAACTCAATGTCTAAGTTGTGAGGGTAATGTGATTATTCTTTGTTAACCTCTTTATCATACATCAGGGGCGGCTCGTCCTAGGGGGCTCAAGGGCGCGAGCCTCCCTGTGTGTTTTCAAAAAATACATAATATTTAATTACTTCAAGAAAAAAATCAGTGTTACGAATTTTTTATTTCAAAATAATTTTTTTTTGCTAGAGTGCATTTTAAGAATAATTGCAAAATAAGCATTTTGCGCGATTTGTTAAACGAACAGCTGAAACATCCGATAACAGTTGTCGGGTTCATGCTTACTGCGCTGGAACTGTACGATCCACTCGTAGTGTAGTATACTGTCAAGGTCGTTAACAGCTGATTTTTTGATCACATGATATTAACAACCAATAATATAGTATGTGGGTTCAGAATATTTCAGCCTCCAAGCCGCATATAAAATACACACGAAAAACGAATAAAGCCGAAGTTTCCCGAGCGTAACTTAAAGGCGTCTGAGGGCTCTCGAAAAGTGAGCCCTCGTCAATTTTACACGTGATTATAGCCGGTTTTAACAATAGATCCGCGTCGCGCGCCGCGTCGTCCGTTTATCCGGTGAAGCACACTGTTTTAATTTGCTGCTTTTTTTGTTCTATTTCTATCCTTGGCTTTTCTTCTTTAAATAATACATTTTGCGATCTGGATTTTGTTACTTTTGAATGCAAGAAGCACTGCTTTTTGTCGACACTTGCTTTACACGGTGATTTTTCAAACGTTCAACATTTTAGAAACTGAATTAGATAAATTAATTGGAGAGACTAACCTTTTAAGCTAATTACTTAAACTTACGATGGAGCATAATGAGCGATTCTACAAATGGCGTATAGGCGAAGATAAAACAAAAATATAAATACTGTCATTTTATTCATTGTTATGTGCACCAGTTGAATTTAATTATGCAAAAAGCAACAAGCCAGGATTCTAAAATTAAAATCTTTTTTTCAAATTTGTCCGCTGTAGCAACCTTTTTTTCAAATTCTGCTCATAGATGTGATCTACTGCAAGAAATTGTAAATCGGAAATTACCTAGAATACACGTTGGAACTACATATAATAGGCGTACAGTGAATATTGTTTTCGAAAATCGAGAAAAATTAATAGAATATTTCGAAGAACTAGAAGAAAAATGTAATAAAAATAGCAAGGAAGCATATATAGTTTACGAAGAACCTTAGAAGACCCGGATTTTATATTTTGGCTTACCTTACTTCACAAAATTATGCCACATGTAATTTTTTTTTTTTTTTTTTTTTTTTGTGGACACGTCAACAGTGAAACTTACTCAACGCAAAGGATTGTACATTATATAAGGCAAAGATTAGAAAATATTATTTAATAAACTTCAATCTAAATACAAAATGCATTCACATCTTTTTTTAAATTAAATCAGAACTTGAATGCATTAAACCACGACCAGAGTTGACTTTCGGAAAAACGAGTTTAATGAAGTTTTGGACAAAGTCTTGCATGGATTGACAATTAGGGCGTTCTTGTTGGGTTTTCTTTTTTTCTTCGTAGACGTATGAAAGCAGCATGTTATCGATTTTCGTTTATTTCACGTTTTATCTCAAAATTCGTCAACGTTTTTCTTTAAAATGATTATTGTAAATACGCTTCAGCGGTCCGTCGTTATTATAGCTAAACACGGATTCGCTAAAATTAGTTGCATCGTTTAATATTAGTTGAAAAGAGCATTGTAATTTTGTTTTCATTTTTTAATTCATAGGCTCGTTTTGATATTTTCTTTTATTAGGCGACCGTTATTTTGTTTTATGGCAAACGCGCATCGAGGATCCATACGAACCAATTATTTTCGGCTTAATTATCTTCCAACACACCTCTTGGCAATTCTACTTAAGCGTAATCATTTCGGTTCACTAACTCGACCTTAATTTAGTTTAAATAATTTTTTTTTGTTTTTAAAACAAGTGTAGTGCCTAAAGGCGAGCGTCAGGAGGAAAAATGTTATTTGGAAATTATGTTCTGTTCCTCAATAAAAAATAATGAGTTTGATTTCAAAATTCAATAAATTTTGATAACGAAATGTTATTAAATATTTATCCGTATCGATTGCTGTCCCTCGGAACCACGTCAGCAAATTCATATTTCTCACTACAAAATTTGTCGGTCAGGCGCAAACGAGGATTGACGCGGTAAAATAATACCCCCCAATAGCTAAATAAAATTCATCTGCAATAAAAAAAAAAAAGGAAAATGAACATCCGAAACCGTCGAATAATTTTTATTACTGTAAAACCCTTGCTTACTGTCTGTAACTTATCTCCATATAACAATAGATTTATTTTCATTAAAGTCGTCGCGATAGCCTAGTTACTCTTGACTTTCATTACGGAAGTCTCAGGTTCGATCCCGGGCGACGATAGAAATTACTATGAACAATTAAATGAAATACTCGCTAATATTCACTTGCTAGACAATGGCAAGCCACCGCGTATACCGCCATATGCGCGCTAATTGATATATCGTAGGCAGACGCACGCGAGACTGCATTGATAATAAGCGTTTGCGACCAGTTCCGAGTGTAATCTTGCGTCTACACCATCGTCTTTATTAGCGTGTCGCATATTAACTATTACCATGTAAATTTAGTAGCGGGTATGAAATGCATCTCCTAATTTGCCTGAACGGGAGATTAGGCCAACTTATCCCGACGATCATTACCTACATCCAACATTGAGTTGATATATAAGAATATCGTGATATCGTGTTATTTTTATTGTGAGCTTTAGAATATAGATATAATGTTCATTCCATTATTCTATACTTAATTTACTTATCTGATTTTTTTACTAATTATAATGTTGCAGCTGACAAACTCAGGTCCTTCACCCCGGAGAAGGTCATGATAATCCACCACCAGCAATTATAACAAGTATTGGGGTAAGTAAATCTGAACAATTATATTTTTTTTACATTTCATGTTACTTATAATTGTGTCGCTAGTACATAAACTTGTATAGCATATATCCACTGGTCAAAATAACCTACAATTTATACAACGGCTAAGTTAAGAATCTGCTCGTCGCTCTCTGCAAAACAGAAAGATGTTGCGACAAAAATTCTCTTGAGCAGCAATTTTCTCAGTTCAGGGCTAAACTAAATCGCAATCCGAAAATAGTTTATCCAAACGAAAGAGACAGTTTCTGACAAAATTACGCCGCTATATAAAGTTTTAGCTGTTGATTTATTATTTGGCTCGTTCGAATGAGTGAGAATGTTAAACGAATGGAACCTGTCACGATTAATTGATCAGCATGTTAATAATTCAAGGCGTTAATGAACATTCATTATAAAGAAAATACCGGTTAAACCACAGTTTTGTGTGAATAGAACTTTTTTCTGTATCTTACTCAGTCACCCTATTCGAGAACCTATAACCAGATAAATTTGGAGAGGAAAGATCAATCAAACATCAGTTTGGAGACATCATTATTAAGGTCGCTGGATTCATAATAATAAAAGTAGTGATGGCAGATATTTATTTAGATCGGGTGCAAAGAATTTTGTGATATGTGTAAAATGCAACATGGAGCAGTAGAATACTCATATATATATATATATATATTACTGACTACCAGTTCGCAATAGTTTACTTAAATTTTGAGTAATTGGTGCATGTTAGTTACGCCCATGCCGTATATTAATGTTGAATCATTATCAATAACTAGAGCAGAACTTTGTTACTTCGTGGTAATTAATTAGATGAATACTTCTATTCGAGAAGTTCGTGTGTACTAGCTAAAAGCAAGCCTCAAATGTTAATAACGAAATGATATTAAATGTATCCTCCACATCAAGTACTGTCCCTCATTGCATAGTCAACAATTTATATTTCTCACCACAATATCCATAGCTCAAACACAAATGAGGACGGACGTGGTAAAACAACACCCCAATAGCTAAATGAAATTCATTTCATCAAAAATTAAAACGGCTGAAAATGATTTTTATTGATACAAAATCACGGCAAATATTGTCCGTGATTTATCTTCATATAAGAATATATTTATTTATATTATGAACTTTAGAGTAGAAATTTTAATGTTCATTCCTTTTTTCTGTACGTAATTTACTTATCCTGACTTTGTTGTTATTAGTACTTGTTGCAGCCGAATTACTCGGGTCCCTCACCTGGAGAAGGTCATGATAACCCACCAACATCAATCAGAATAAGTTATGATGGTGATGTAATTTTTGGGGTAATTAAATTTAATATTTTGTATTTCTTTTAGATTTCATGTTATTTATTATGCTTGTCAGTGTATAAACTTGTATACATTAGCTTGTGTACATGAAAACACAACTGTGTGCAAATAAACAATAAACAACAAGCTGAAGTACACATTGTTCTTATTCATGTCTTAATGCGTGTACTTTTCAAATAGTTATATAAATTCCGAAAGAAATACTTTTTGTGTAATGTGTTGCTGTTTTCTAAGACCTGAATTATATACGCAGGAGCTTTCGATATAGAAAAGAATAGTACTGCAGTGAAGTAAAAAGTTCATTTGCGTACCAAACGTTATAAAACATATGTAAAACAAAGGTTATTGTAATCGGCTGCACCTTTTCGGCACTCATCAAAACAACCGAACGCTCTCTGCAAGAGATGAAAATGGTGTAATTGCATTCATCACGGTTAGGGGATAGCTACACAGAACGAAACAAACTATTTCGCTATAGTCGACTTGGCGAAGAAAGGTTGAAACTATAACCTTTAATAATAAAAACTCAACTCGTTTTTATTACTGAAAAATATGAAAAAAGGAAATAGGAACATCATACAGTATAGTAATATTGAAACTATAAATTTATAATTCGGTCCGCTCTAGTCCGCCACTGTACGGAATTGCCCCTAAAAATTTAAATATACCTCAATTCTAAATAGAATATGAAAAATCCATGGCTCCGTGAACGGAGAATTTTTTTTTTTTTTGCTTTTTTGATTACTAGAGAACCATTGACCCGAAATAGCATGAAGAGGAAAGAATCAATTAAACATCATTTTGAAAAGAGACTTTATTATTGAAGTAACTGGATTCATAATAAAAATGCCGTAAAGGTAGAAATTTATTTAGATAGAATGCGAGGAATATTTTTATATGTACGTGAAAATTTTAGAAGCAGGTTATTGGAATATTATATATTGCAGACTACTAGTTGCATCATTACCCGAGTTTACTTGAATTTTGGATAGGTGGTGAAAACTACTTATGCTGATGATGCTTATTAATATTGAATCCATTATCAATGACTGTTGAAGAACTTTATTATTTCATTATAATTAATCAGATATATATTTCCATCCCAGAAGTTCAGATTTTTGCTAGCTAAAGGCGAGCGTCAGAAAGAAAAAATGTGTAATTTCGGCAATTATGTTTTGTTCTTCAATAAAAAATAATGTATTTGATTTCATTATTTAATATATATATATATATATTAATAATGGAATGATATTAAATGTATCCTCCGTATCAATTTCTGTCCCTCGACACGAAATCAGCAATTTATATTTCTCACCACAAAACCCATCGGTCAAACGTAGACAAAGATGGATGCGGTGAGCAATACTCCAATAGCTATACAGAATTCATTTACAGTAAAAAAAAAAATGAAAGTGAATATTTTAAACTATTGAATGATTTTTGCTAGTGTAAAATCATTACTGTCTATGATTTATCTCCACATAAGAATATATTTATTTTCAGTGTGAACTTTAGGGTATAAATATATTGTTCATTCCTTTTGCTTAATTCATTTATCTGATTTTTTGTAATTAATTACTGTTGCAGTCGACAGACTCGAGTCCTTCACCTGGAGAAGGTCATCATGATAAACCGCCATCGCCAAAATACGGTTTGAGTAGATGGTAGTGTTACCGTAAGCAGCAGCTGTACTGATATAAATAACAAATGATAGGTGAAATAATACATAAGGCCCTTTTTTATTTATCGATACATGTAGTTTTCAAATAATTTTATAAATTTTAGAATAAATAATTTTTGTTTAATGTGTTGCTGCTTATTAATAATGCCGTCACTCCTTTTGCATCATCTTAATTTTTTATGCATATAAAAAGAACCAATAATGAACGCAAAATATATTAATAATAACGAAATATTATACCACGGAACATGTTTCGGAGCAATCACTTCAAATTCATGGTGTAAAATAATAGTTTCCAAGTGATTGAACTATGTTACATATTGCGCAGAATTAAATATATAGTTTATCACGTATACAGCAAAACAGTTGAGCATGATGTCGCCAAGGGTTCTATATTATCGTGTGCTCACTCTTTATATCTCAAGAGTAAGAAGCCTTTGAGCTATTATCAAGCTATCTCACGGCGGCCCAGTCCGCCATGTCCACTGAATGTCACAAAGTAAATATACTTGTTGACAGAAATAATGTATATTTACTAATACTAATAAAAAACTATAGCACTTGATGATTTGTTTTTATTACTAGTATGATTAAATTTTTATTATCGAACATTGAAACAAAAAAAACTATTCACAATAAATCAACGAAGAACAGCGATTACAAAAAAGTACATATATAATTCTTCGGAAGATGATTTAATTAACAATTATCGCGGGTTCGCTGACACTCAACGCTTCGATCATCGTACTCTATCAGAGTAAAAACGGATACTACCTAATTGACGAATAACCGCAAGACTCGCGAAAACCCAGGTAGTCGATCAGCTGTCGGTACTGCCCGACCAGTCGCAACGACACATCATGCTTATCACACGCGTAATTTTTGGCAAAATTACGTCGCTTTAGTCGGGCAGTGTATCCGCGTCTAGCCTTAGTTAATTTTACGTTATTATAATTGCGTTGGTACGGCATCGGAATTAGATTCCAACTTCCCAACCGTTCGAACCATTTAATCAGCTACTTTACTTTACTCGGTTCGAACATTACGAGAGAAATATATATGAAATACTATGCTGTGTTGATCGATAATAAATAAAATAAGGAATATAAAATTTAATCTATGTTTTTCATTTCCCACAGCATAGTAAAGCCAGAATTCCAAACACAAAATCAATATTTTATTTACGTTACTCACTGTAGGCTCATGACAATATGATAAGTATGAATTATCGTAATATTTTTTTAAATCATTTTCTCTAAGGCTAATCGACCAGAGCCAGCCAATTAAGCCCAAACCAATAATGGTACCCGTTAAAAATAAACATGAAAATGAGCGATTAACTTCTTAAGACTAACAAACAAATTTTTTCAATAAAATTCAGATGCTAGATAAATTTTTCAAATTAGTAGTTAATTTACTTTTTTCATTTCATGTGCATGTAAAAATATATTATGAAGCACACATGGTTTTTCCTTGAAAGCGAAAATTCGGTAGTAATGAGAAATTTTTTTAATGAAATAACTCGCTAAATGAGAATATATAATCGGCATTCCAGGTGTCTTTGTAAGAGGAAATAACTTTTTAAGCGATATACGAACGAAAAAAAGCACTGAAAACTGCTGATTTGTTTTGCAAGCAAATTAATTCCTAATATCATGCAGGTGATTTTTTGATTCAATGATTATTTTACGCCTTAAATTTGATATTAACTGAAGAAAAAATAAATAAAAACTCACTAACACATTATACTAGGTCTACTTGGAAACATAACGAGGCCGAAAACATAACGAGGCCGAATCATGTCACGGCTGAAACGTATCGAGACTAAATCATTAAAGCTTAATCATTGAGGCCGAAACGATACGCCCCCTGACAAAGAAAGGAAACAAGAAAGGACGAGAACAAATAAATAAAAAGAGAACATTAAAAGAACATTATGCAAAGGCTGTTCAATAAGTAACTCCTCCACCGAAGATTTGCTTTTGGTTTTAAAATGTAGGAAATTTTATTTTCTGCAAATTACAAACGATAACCTTCCACATAATCGCCGTTTAATTCGATACAACGCTGCCACCGTGAAATAAGTTTTCTAATCCCGTTCTCGTAGAATTCTTGTGGTTGTTCGCGCAGCCAGCGGACGACGTAGCGGTCCGTAAATACCCTTTAGATGTCTCTTCATGTGTTTAAAGAGGCGCTAGGAGCGAGGTCAGGGCTGTAGTACGGAGGGTGTACAACAACTTCGAAACCAAGTGCAGTCAGACGTGTGGTAGTCTGGGCACTAGTGTGAGGACGTGCGTTATCGTGTTGCAATAGGAACAGCTGTCTATTCGGTCGCACTGGTCTCATTCGTCGTTTCAAGGACCTCAGTGCGACATAGTATGAATCTGAATTTATTCGCTTGCCTGGCAACATGAATTCCCGATGCACAACTCCTTTCATATCCCAATACACTGTCAACATTAGCTTATGGATCTTTCGCTGCACACTTTTTTTGGTCGCGGTGAGTCGCTTTGCCTATATTCTTTTGATGTTGACGGTAGTTCTGGATCGTAATAACTGATCCAGGTGTCATCCCGTGTGACTAAATTCTTAAGAAAATTCAAGTAGCGCGATAGCGGTACCTCAGCGGCAGTTTTCCCCTTTGCCTTCATTTCATTCGTTAAGAACTTGGGCACCCACTTTGTACACAACCTCCGATGCTCGAGGTTTCTCACAAACTTAGTCGCAGTCCCAACTGCGATACCAAACTGGTTTGACAATTGTCGCTGAGTGACCCGTCGATTTGAACGAATTGTTTTATCGATTTGTCCACGCAATTCACCTATGTTTGGCAGTTCCGGACGGCCCGGACGATCCCTGTCGAATAATGGTATCCAATTTGTTTTCGCTTCACGAGCCCAATTGCGCACAGCACTAATGTCCATCACGAATTCACCATAAATAATAACCTTTAAACGGTCGTGAATGGCCTTTGGTTGAAGTCCTTCACGGGTTAAAAACTCGATGACTGCCTTCTGCTTGTACCGATGTTCACTACTTCGTTTTACGTTTGCTGCCATATTTAACGCGAGAACACACGTAAGCCTTCGAAAACACATCACTAGAAACTAGATTCCTCCCTTTTTCCGGTGAATATATGCGCGACACTGTATCTGTTCGCAGTGCTGAGATCTAGCGGTGGAGGAATTACTTATTGAACAACCTATGTAAAATAGAATGATTCGGGACGTACCTTGTGGGTTTTACTCGTTGTTATTTCAGCCATTTCACTACTTCCTTTTTTTACTCACCAATTTTTTTCCCCTTTAATATATGATAAGGGATTGTACTTATTAATTTAATTACATCTGAAAATCATTATTGTTATCAATTCGTAGATTTACGCCCCCTCGGAGATAGATGTAATATGTATTACTCTGGTTTCTTGTTTATTGAATTTTTCGCCTAGATGGTAATTTTATATTATTGACATTAAATTCTGGTAATCTATAATGGAAATAGTACACATATCTTGGGGGAAATTCTCTAAATTTTTATGCTCAATTAATAAGGCAATATCATCGGCAAACACACATATACCTTTGCATTTTTCACATACTTATGTAGCGAGTTAGTGTAAATTAAGAAACTTTTCATGATTTGTTCCATAATTCATATATTTGTTGCAGCTTATAATATTTTAGTACACCCTTAAATATGAGGATGTGTTCCTAAAAGATGTTGGTGATTTTTCAATTGTATTTCTAAAAGAAATTATAAATTGTTTCTAATAGTATACGTTCAAAAATG
Organism: Icerya purchasi; assembly: GCA_039619475.1. Taxonomy (NCBI): domain Eukaryota; kingdom Metazoa; phylum Arthropoda; class Insecta; order Hemiptera; family Monophlebidae; genus Icerya; species Icerya purchasi. The sequence continues at coordinate 219,074,196 of CM077116.1, read as the reverse complement.
GACACGAAAAAAACACATCTTATATTTTTTTACATTAACGAAGTGTAATATTTTAAACTAATATCTTTCAATACGAATGCAGATCCACAGTTTGAAGATTGTTTTCGTTAAAAATGCAAATGTGTGTTCGACTGTCCTTTCAAATTTTGTTGTCGAGTATATTTAATTTTTTTTTTTAGTTCCATTATACTTGCTACACATTAAATATGTGCATGAAATTAGCATACGAAAATGAATTACAAACGAACGATAACTAGAAGTATAAAAATATAGAATCTGCGTTTTAAAATAAGAATATTCATTACAATTATCATAAGAACATGACGCAGCATATAATAAACTGAAGAACACGCTACTACTTCAGCTTTTCATTGTAATAGAAAACCAGCAACAATAAATTTTTCCTCATTCCATATATTAGTTATTTTAGTACTTGTACATCAAACACTGCACATAAACTTAATAACAGAAGTTATGGAATTTTATAAACATGTAAGTACTGTGCTATTGTTAAAACACATTAAAACATCTTATTACCCAACAGTCGTTATTACAAACAGCTACGACTTTAAAAAAAGATTTTAAACTTTCGTGGCTTTTTTGATTTATCATTCGTTTATTATTTTTGGTAAAAACACAATTATTTTCCATTAACGTTTCCAATAATACTACTTTATTCACCATCAGAACAAAACACACTGGGTTGAACTACGAAAAACCCGTATGATCAAAGTCCGTGTTACATGTCAATACATTTTTAAATCGTCATCTCTGTTAAAATTTTCATGTTTAGATTTCAATAGCTCCTTTAATTAACCGCTTATTTTCGATCCTCGCTAATATTTTCGAGTCGCGAAATTCATTTTGTACTGTGTCCGTTGTATATAGTATGTTCGCCTCCCGCGGATTTTTCCACTCGTTCGTGTCGACAATCTGCTTCGTGTTCTTTAATTCTTACATGTATAGAGAGCCCTTCCAGTTTGTCCGATGAATTTTATATACACCTGCTGCAAGCAATTGTGGAAAGTCGTCTTTGATATTCTTTAAAAAATTTTTGATTTTTCTGTTTATTCAAAATATTGGCCGAATTTTTGCTTTTTCTTAAAATTCGATCAATTCTATCCGTAACATTTTTAATATATGACAGCGTAACGTTCACAATGAACTCGTAATTTTTATATTTTTTCCCCTCATTTGTTATTTTGACTTTTCGAAATTTTTTCAAGTGATATTTTCGCTTTCATTTTCTTCATAACCGTTTCCCACCCCATGGCATTTTTTATATTTACCATTTTTATCTGAATTTTTCTCTTAATGTATATTCTTCCTGTCCTTCTTATCAATGTTCTAAACACTCCATACTTTCGACTCGAGCAATGATGGGATTCTCTTTATGCGAATATTTTATTGGTGTGAGTAGGTTTCTTGTGGTCTAGCTCAGCGTGTTTTGTTCTGATAATGAATGAAGTATAGTATTTTTCGAATCGTCAATGGAAAAAGATTGTGACGTGGTTTATACTGAAAGTAACAGATTCGTGTTAACTGCAACTTTATTCCTACACATTAATATGGCAATATCTCTATTTATTATTATTGTCGTTATTGTTATTATTAATTTAAAAAGAATGTTAAAGCAAATATAAACTTACAGTAAAAATTATAATTTTAATTACATTAGCGTTTGAAACAATTTGAAGTAATCTCCAAGTTAAACAATTTGAAATAATCTTCAAGTTAAACAATTTGAAATAATCTCCAAGTTAAACAATTTGAAATAATCTCCGAGTTAAACAATTTGAAATAATCTCCAAGTTAAACAATTTGAAATAATCTCCAAGTTAAACAATTTGAAATAATCTCCAAGTTAAACAATTTAAAAATTTTATGATCAAAAAATGAATTTTCAGAAAACTATTTCTCTCCCACAGTAACTTTTTATACAGTTGCATTAATATACTCGCAACCATTTCCCATGAGCAACTGCATAAAGACCATTTTACGTTCTATAATTTATAAAAAAAAAAAAAACAAACTAATATAACGTTTTAAACATCGCGATGAATTTTTTATGTTATTTCTCGCTAGATCCATACCTTGCATTTCAAAAATATTTGTCTTCATGTCATGGCTATTTTTCCAGTTCCCGTATACTTAAAGAGAAAATAAGTTTCTTAAAATTAAAGCATTTATTTGTTTGTTGGCAATGTTGCTTTAGCTCTAAAACCATTAGATTCATAGCGATCAAATTACCATTATTCCCCCGAATTTTATATGTAAAAGTGAATGTAAAATTAATTACAAAATTACTCTCATTTTGCAGAGATTGAAAATAATTCGTATCAAAACTTTATTTATATGAACCCAAAAAAAAATGATTTAAAAATAATAAGTAATAATTTATTCGAATGTGATGAACTGAAAATATTGGAATAGATTATATGAAAATTATTATATCAGTCAGATAGATTAAAAAGTATAATTAAAACATTCTACACGTTTCCGGTGTTGTTTGAACTGATAATAGTGAATCTAGACGGAAACCTAACCAATAACGTATTTCATTCTGTTATGGCAAGTGAAATTTTAATGTTAAAATTAAAGAAAAATTGTAAATAGCAGATTAGTTTTCCTTCACTCAGATATCTTTTCCATAATCATGTAGGCATTTCCTTTATTTTTCCTCTGTTCTATTGTTGCAGATCATAATTTTCTCCGTTCCTTTGAATTGTAATAGCTTAACTGTCATTATTCACTCATTGTTTTGACAAGTTCTTAATAATTTCTAACAGTTTCTTAAAACTCAGGATCAAATTCAAGTGAAGATGTAATGTGCCAAAAAAACCAAAAACGCATAATAACCATTACAATACGGATAAAATCTCAATCAAATGTATTTTAAATTATCATGTTTTGTTAATAACTAATAAGAATTATAATTATTCTATTATTGACAACTGTTTATCATTAATTAATGGAATTTTCTCCTCTCCTGTGAGAAATTATTTAGTCACATGTTCATATCATTTTACCACAGACCCTCGAGTAAGAATCATGTACTACACTAACAACACATACCTGCTTGTAATATACATGTCTCCGGTTTTATGAACCAAAAAACGACATATCTCAGCAATCATCAAATTTCCTTGTGCCATTTGCTTTCTCTGCAGACGCACTTGCATATTCATCTTTACACAGTAACACCATTCGACAATAATAAGAATGGTCATCATCATCTGAGTCGTATCGCTCGATTTCGAGCATCGTGACTGCCGATTTGTACACTAGCAGTACAGAATATGCAACGTTCATGGCAACTGCTATACGCAACGCGAGTGTACCGCACGCAAGACTACACCCGGAACTGATTGGTAATCGTTTGATTTATCGATATACAAGTGCAATCCCGCGTGTGTCTGCTGTGTGTACTGAACTAGCGCGCATATGATGGTATACGTGGTGGTTTGCCATTTCCTACCACGTGATTATTAGCGAATATTTATTTATTTATTTAATTCTTGTAATAAGTTCGTCGTCGCTCGGAATCGAACCCGTGACCTCTGTAGCGGAAGTCGAGCGCTCTAGCAACTAGGCTATCGCGACGGTAGGACTTTAGCCAATTTTAATCATTTTCTAACATGTACTATGAATATTACAGGGTGCGGCAGCATAACTTCCCTTTTTTAAAATGCGCTACTTTTTTTCTACTAAATTTTTTTTTTTTTTTAATATATGTATGTGTATATATATATATATATATATATATTGCTATTTTACACTTAGTCTTATCAACTATTTGGTAATCTATGGAATAAGTTAAAATAATATGAATAAGCAATCCAACCTGTGAGGGGTGCTAAAATTAACTTATATATGTGTATACAAAATGCATACACATATATTTTTGCATTCTTACGGACGTATACATACCATCACACACGCACACGCACATATTATTTATACATTTTTAATTTATAAGAGATCTTGAGGTCGTTTCCTATTCAGCCTACGTCCCTCGTTTGGGTTGCTCAGCAGTTCTTTTGTTGTACTATTAGGATGTTCTTTCAATCTGGCAGCATATCGTCGGGCAGCAGTTTCTATTTCATTTTTTACAAATTGAACTCCAAGATCTTCATGGATTGTGATTTTGGTTATGTACACCATGGAGCAGAGATGATCGTGCGTAGTAACTTATTCTGTACTCTTTGCATAATTGAGATGTTGCTGTTTTTGGCAGAGCCCCATAACTGACAGCCGTATTGCCAGACGGGTTTAAGAATTTGCTTATAAAGAAGCAACTTGTTTTCAAGAGATACTCTATTGGTCTCTTACCCAACAGCCAGTACAGTTGCCGCAGCTTGATGTTCAACTCATTTCGCTTTATAATGTGCTTCCCCTCCAAGTCAAGCGTTTGTCGAGGTGAATACCAAGATAATTTACATCTTCTTTCTGAGGGATCTCCACTCCATTCATCATTATATTTCCGGATGAATCGATTCTTGGGTTAATGAAAACTACTCGAGATGATTTACCTTCATTAATCTTTATCTTCCATAATTTGCACCGAGACGTTACTTTATTGACTGCTGTTTGCAGGTTTTTATGTGCAACTTTTGGACATTTATTTGAACACAAGATCGCTGTGTCATCAGCAAAAGTTGCTATATCAACATGCGATGTAATAGAAATATCCGCTGTGTAGATAAGGTAGAGAAGCGGTCCAAGTACACTCCCCTGAGGAACTCCTGCTCGAACCGGATATATACTTGATTTGTCATCACCATATTTAATGTAGAAATATCTTTCATTTAAATACGACCGGAATAATTCAGTTAGCTGATAATGACGTCGAAGTTGTTGCAATAGACCATCGTGCCAAACTCGATCGAATGCTTGGCTTACATCTAAAAATACGGTATCGCAAACCATTTTTCCATCCAGGGATTTTTCAATTTGATGAACAATCCGATGCACCTGCTCTATCGTGCTTTGCTCGGAAGCCAAACTGGTGTTCAGGTATTATCTCTTTGCATTCAACTATTGGCATTATTCTTTTTAACAGTAATTTTTCGTACAATTTAGAAAGTACCGGCAAAATTGAAATTGGTCGATACGATGATGGTTCCGTTGGAGGTTTTTGTGGTTTTTGAACTACAACAATTTGCGGCAATTTTAGTTGTACTGGAAAATATGTTAATCGCAGCATTGCATTAAATATGTACGCTAGTAACACCAGTCCTTTTTTTGGAAATTCCTATAAAACTTTTGCTGTTATTAAATCATAATCTGGTGCTTTGTTAGGGTTCATTGTCCGTACTGTTAATTTCACCCGGCGAGGTCAATTTCATAGGTTCTGAGACATCTTGACAACAGGAATCAGAAATTAACGATGTATCAACAGGATGTGACTTAAATATATTGGAAAAATATTCGCCGAACAGTTCCGCTTTTTCAACATCAGCACGAGCCCAGCTACGATCCGGTTTCCTTATAGCGCAAACAGATGGTTTTGGTCCTTTAAGGTTCCGGGCAGCTTTCCACAAAAAGAAATTATGTGTTGCTTATTGAGTGATTTATTCTTTAAATCCTGCAACAAACGTTTAACGAGTTTCGTCTGTTTGTTCAATACCGTTTTATGCGCAGGGTTTCTGAATATTTGCCACTGCTTCCTCAATTTTCTTCGTAGATTTACCTCTGCTTTGATGTGTTGGGGATAATAAACTAAATTTTTTAAAGAAATAATAACAGAAAATCGAAATAACATACTCTAGATCCCCCATTGGGGCAATATGTATGCTTCTTCCCTTGCAGTTTTACACTCATTTGTTCTTCTTTTTTTCTTTTTTTTTTTTGTTGGGGATTAAATATTTAGTCAGTGTATTTCAATTACTTGAAATATTTTATTGCTTAACTGATCTTTGTTAAAGCTATATGCAGTCAATAAGTTCACGAAATCCAGATTTATCACGTCTTAATCCGCTCATTTTTATATATTTATATATAGTAGCAGCTCCTTTTCCTGCTGGGTCAGAAATTATCTGTGAAATACTAACGGGTAATATGTAGTGTATATTCGACATAGTTCCTTGTATAATACATTCTCCTATTATTATCGTATAATCTGTAACTCCAAATCATGCATTCAACAGAGTCCCACTCTCCACAAGTATATAAATCTAATTCCGTCATATTAAATCAAACAATTTCCCGATCGCAACCTAGCCAGAGCGCGAATATGTCTCTTGTCATTGTAATCCAACTATTTTTAACAACGTTAGTCTGAATCTTGTGATAAAATTTACCGCAGCTATTGCTACTTTCTCTGAACTTATTCTTCCGTTGTATTTGAGCATTAATTCGCACCGTAGTCCCACATTTAAGGATACCTAACACTGATAGTCGACCGCAAGCTTGAAACCGTTCTGGTAAGTTTGTCTCCAATGCTATTTTCTATAACATCACTATATCCCGGTATCTATGTAAGTTGAACAATATTGCCATTATCTTTTAATTTTCCGTAGGTATTTACTATATTCCAAAGAACGTTATCCCATTTATCCACTTTATTAGAGAATCCGACAAAAAGAGGAGTACAGTGCTCGTATTTTAAATGTGCTTCTGATATTAAGACTTCTACTATAAAACGGTGCTATATAATTTTGTTTACATATATCAACTGAGACGCAACCGTAAATATACACTTATAATCCTTGAAATTTTCAGCTATACTATTCTCCAAGATGAAGTTGTTAACTTGATTCATATTATACCTGCAAAAGTAACTTTGGGAAATATCTGTAGTTATTTCATTAGTGATATAGCTATATGGAATTCTATAATATGGAATTTTACAATTTCATGCAATTTCGATGTTTCTAAAAATCCCATAACTTGTCACCAACGTCGGGCATCTTTTGTTTACCAAAAATCCTCCATTAGCAATGTACTGATTTAATATAGAATAGCAACGCATTTATTAAATGGTACCTATTTAACTTCGCTTTCGGGAATAATTTCACTCACAAATCGTACATACATCCATGTAGTAAGTTCCGAAGTTTCAATCTGAACCGTATGATTGGGGCTAGTTCGCGTAGCATCTGCAGCACTTTTGATGGTACACTTTGGAAAGATTCTGTTTTTTTAATATTAAGCTGCCTCACATAAGTTATTCGAGACCAAATTAATGCTCTATAAATCATTGAGTTTGTTTTTGGATAGCTTCCTAAAATCAATAGGCAAAATACCTTCGACAACTATTGCATCTATATAGCACAATATTTCTATAAGTTTTAATAAATCCAATTGTTACAATTCTTTGAAAACATTTAAGTATATTTTGAAATCCCTTAATATTTAGTAATAGTAAGTCTACATAAATATTTCTACTATAAATAATACTACATAAAATTATACACTTATCCAATAATATACCCCTTTTTGTACGGACGCTTTGTTGTATAGTTTATTAAAAATCGGCTTAAATTTGTTAAATCTCTTTCTGATGTAATTAAAGTGGTTGTAAAATTTTAATTTGTTAATGATGCTTAAATATTTAATTTGGTTAGTACTCTTGATTTTTATTTCAAATTGCATTAGACTAAAATGGCTTGCACTTACGTTTTCAGTTAAAAAGAATATCACATTAATTTCGAGGTTAAAATTTTTAAATTTTCAATGCTTTCAACTGGATTCGCGGTATATAGCTAGTAAGTGAATGAATTTATATAAATACTTTTTCCTTAAATTTTTCAATACGTCCTTGAAAAAAAAGTTAAAATTTTTGTTAAGAAAAAAAAGAAAAAATTTTTGTGCCAAGAATTCTAATCAGTTTTTTTCTTTTCTGAAATGGTGAAAACAAAATTTATTTTTATTCGAAATTATAAAATTACTAAACTTATTTAAAGGAAGCTTATTTTCGCGCGCAACTTTCTAAATAATAAATGATTTTCTATCGTTGGCTCCGCTTTTAGTTTTTTTAAAGCTCTTCGTCTGTTCCTGATTACATTTGAACATTCTTTCGACCACCGCGTGATCTTTTTAATTTGTTTCCATGTTTGTTCTCATGAGAAGAGAACATGTTTTGGCACATGCTATTAACTCGTCTGTGAAAGATTGCACAACAGTATACATACTATTCGCTATATTAATATTCGATTTTAAGGTACACTTAGAGCTGTACTTTATTCGGTCAGTTTTTTTTTTTTATGAGTAGGTATTAAGGTATCCGAATATAAAATATCGTCCCGATTTTTCCGAGTTTAATCGATTTTTTATGATAACTGGAAAGTGTGATCACTTCCTCCTAGATCACGGTGAAAAAAAGGGAAAAAAAGGCTGTAATTTACTTGTTATTTGAAGTGAGCACAGTACCAAATCGATATTAGACCACGTACGCTACAAAAAATTAAAATGCGTCGGCTCCGTGAAGCTTAACATCGGATGATTAAACATAACTATATCGCACTTTGAATAACCTTGCCACTAGTATTGTAATTTTTGCTTGACCACATAGGATTGTGTGCGTTGAAATCACCTAGGATGATAAAAGGTTTCGGTAGACCATGTATCAGGTTCCGCAGTGATTTTTCCAGGAAAATATACATTGCATCTGATCATTGGCTACTTAAACTGAACTTTCGTTGGCAGTGCTAATAATTCGGTATTTAGGATAATTTAATGAAATTTTGATTTAACTTCTGTTATAGCCAGCAGTCGCCGTGTCATCCAGGGATACGAAATTTCTGAACACATTTTAAGCGCGTTTCTTGTAAACAAATAATGGATTATGTTCTGATAGGATAAATTTTTCGTAATGCGTGTAAATACCATTACAATTCCACGAGAGATATGTATTATCTTCCATTTTAGTTATACCAAATTTTATTTGGAGTGGTCGATATTTTAACTTAATTTACGATTACAGTTAAGATTGAGACACGACCGAATCAGAACCTTATCTGGGGCAGCGTCATTTGTTATATCGATGTGTTGTTTAGTAAGCGTTTTTTCAATTTTGTCAGACGAATTTTAATTGAACGATTGTTCCCGTTACTAATCTGCGATTTTCATCGATCATTCAGATAACACCTTCTATAATCGTTGGTGAATTCAGTCATCGTACCGACTGGGTCGCTAACTGACCATATTTAATAGTAAAACGAAACTTTGAAATACCAGAGGACACTCTCATTGCTAGAAAATTTGTTTGTGATATTTTTCTCAGCAGTCTGTAAAAGATGTTTTGTAAATATTTTATGTTGATGTATGCTTCTTGTCTACATATGTTTCGTACATACCATTTGTTAATTCATATTTAGTAAAGAAGCGTCCTCGCTTTTGCAGATGCAACATTTAATTTCATCATTTGTTATAAATATGTGAAAACTTTCGTAATCGTAATTAATTTGTAAACAATCCGGTAGTATATGGACATTTCTATAATTCTGAATATAAATTAACCTCCTAAAGCTGGAGTATTTATCATCTTCATTGACTCATAGACATTGGACAGATGTTATTAGCAATTCGAGCGTTGATAACCGCAGTATCCTCCGGTATGCATGACTGAAGACTCGAGCGGATTAGTTTCTTCGATGGTTTTGCATATTTTTCAGTTGGTAAAAACTGATCATTTATCGTGACTAATTTGTAGATAGAAATAAAGTTATTTAATGTTTCTACCGAATCCAAATAGATAAAAATACGGTTTTTCGATATACGGGAGGCAGATAAGATATTTTTTTTGGGCCTACTACATTATCTAATGCAATAATGTATTCTTGTATTTTAGTGATTTCGAACATAATTAAAATCATAAAAATAAATAATTATATCAGAAGACAATATATTTTACATCGTTTTACAGCACGTGGTCAATCATTTAAAAAATTCTTAAATTTCCTTACCAAAGTTGTTCGCTTACTTCTCATTAAGAATAAAAATGAGATCTTCAACTGTAAGTTATCGAATTTCATCACTAAAGACAAAAGCCTCTATAAAAATTTACAAGATTTTAACAGTCAAACCTCGTCACTCCCTCCGCTACTCCCGAGTACACTAACTCGTACATGTACTCTGATTTTGGAAAAGCGAAATTATTAACTACTCATTACTTTCAAATTCACTGCCCTAATACAGATGTGTAACCTCTAAAGAAAATTCTTCCCAAATTCACTCTACTCTTTGCACTTACTTGAAGTCACATTCTGCACCTCATGAATTTAACGTCATTACTCCGGCCGAGATACATCGCATCCTAAAATCTCTTCGGCTAAAACAATCCACACTGGATATGATCATATTCTTAATGTAGCCTTAAGAAATCTTCCACTGACAGCCCTAGCTGAAATAACTTCTTTAGTAAATGCCATGTTCAAATTTGCCTATTATCCGCAACAATGGAAATCATCCAAAATTATTGCGCTTCTTAAGCCTGGAAAAGATTCTTCGTGCATCGACAACATTCGTCCTACATTAGCCTTCGTAGTAATTTAAGCAAAGTGGTAGAAAAAGTTATATTAAAGCGTCTCACACTACACTCTGAGATAGCTCAAATATCATCCCTCCGGAGCTGTTCGGGTTCAAGCCTGAGCATTCTGCAGTGTAGCAAATTGCTAGAATCGGGGAATTCATAACCCGCAACTTGAACTGTAATAAACACACAGGCATGATATTACTAGACGTAGCCAAAGCATTGGACACTGCTTGGCATGATGGTGTATAATCTTCAAAATGATCCAAATTTCCGGTTTACCTAATTAGACTAGTCAAAAAACAAACTTAATCAATAGTAGAACATTTGCTGTTCACATCTCTGATACCGCTTCATCATTTAAAACATGCTTAGCTGGCATCCCGCAGGGCAGCGTGTTGAAGGCAATTTTATTCAATATATTCCTTTACAATTTCCCTGTGTCGGTCCGCATTAACACCGAACTCTTTGTCGTCGACTATGCTGCGCTGTATTGCAGCTCATACAGGCCGAACGCCAACAAGCTCCAACTTGGGGTTGACCGGGTCTTTCGTTTTTTTTTTTTTTTAAAGAAATAGCGCATCTACATTAATCCGGCTAAATCTGAGGCGATTCTATTTTCTTCCTTAGGTACCCGTTGACGCCTAAGAAAATGCACATACAGGGGACCGATCAGTTCCTTGGTCTGATCAAGTTCGCTGCCTCGTCGTGATGTTAGATAAAAGGCTATAAACTTTAATAAACATATCGATCACGTTATCGTCAAAACTAATCGTGCTATCTGCGCCATTTACGTTCCATCGTAATTCGTTTTTAAATATTCATAACTGATTCTATATAAAGCACTTCTTAGGCCAATCTTAACCTACGAATCGCCTGTGTGAATATCTAACGCCCGTTATAAACAACTACGGCTCATACAAAACACATGTCTTAGGTGCGTATTACATCCGGCCATACCGGGATTTCAGTGATGCATAATGTCCTCAAGTTGCCCTATATTTTTGTTATTATGTACTTTCTTTGGCAAAGAAATTTTTTGAAAACTGCTTGACTCACAGCAATCCTCTTATTAATCATATTGGGAATTAAGATTCCAGGCGACTACAATTTATATACTCAAAATATAAGCATAGACGGTTAAAACATAATCTCCTGTAATCTCTTCATATACCATACTATCTTCTTCTTCTTTTGTTCGCAGTCTTGTTCCCTTCATTTCTAGTATCTGTATTCTTATTCCTAAAACGGATTTCATTTTAACTAATCATCGTATTTGTTCGTAGGTCTTTTTTTTTTAAATTTTTTCCTACAACGACGTCATTACAGTTTGTAATAATTTATAATCGTATTTCATACGTTGCGTCGTGCGGTTAGACGATTCGTCAATACGCTAGTTCAGCTTGCAATGCTAACGTTATGTCATAATTTGTACAAATATCATATATACTTCTTTCTCTTTCTATCTATAGTTATGTGCCTCTAGCTTTTTTTTTTTTTTTTAAAAAAAAAGATTACTTTATCAGTTTTAATACAGTATTAAATGAAATTAGGATTTTTTTTTTAGTTGCTCATTTTTCGTTATACATATTAGCAGAAGACAAAAAAAAAAGGTTTCACAAGGAAGAATAGAAAAATGGAAATTTCATGATAAAACTTTTCAGAACAGTTCAAAAATTAATCTAAATAAGAGTTCCTCGAAGCTTAGAAAAATAGATGACATCAAATAAGATGCCACCGGCGAAATCATTTTAATGTGAACAGAGAAATGAAAATTATTTTTGCCCCACAGCAAAACTGGACTGGGGCTAAGCACTTAATAAAGCGTTAAAGAAAGCTGTTGTATGAATAAACGAATAAACGAAACGGTAGACAACAACGATGAACCACTTATAGAAGTTTGTAGCGCTGAGAAGTTCCTTGATAAGTAGGTTCAAAATTTTTAATTTTGATATTCGCGTTGCAAAGGAGCGGGCAAGTTAATTTTTAGGTTTTTTGAGGAATTTAGAATGTTCCGTTATGGAATTATAATAAAATTTCTTTACTTACAAGTAGCAAAGTTTTCACCGATATATCAACTTTTTTCTTATAAATTTTATGTTTCTCGGTGCCTCGAGAGTCCAAATGTGAAGTTGTAATACCGGCTATATTTTCGTTTGAAACTCGTTTCATTTTCATATTTAAGATGTGTTTTTTGGTTTTCTGAACTGTTTTACTCATGTTGTCACAAGGATATACTTGTTTTTACTGGTTTTTGGTACTAATGAAGAAATTTAATTTTTACCGATATTTTCTTTACTTTATGAACGAACTTGCAATTTTTATTTTATACTTTGAATTTCACTTTTAATTGGTTATTTGCTGGCGAATTATGAATTTTAAGCGATTTTTGGTCCTTCCGGGTAGTAGTTATCTTAAAATAAAGCATTTTCCGGAAGAGTATTTTAAATGTGATTCATACGCAAAATTTAAAGTTCATAAGTCAAACCAGTTCTGAGTGTCGTAAATAATAATGGAATAAGAATATGATGGTAAACGCCTAAAACGCAAGAGAATGAAAGCGAGATAAATCAGTTTGAATTTTCGGCTTTGTTCGTTGATGACGGTCGCGACAAGTTAGTATAAAATAAGAGATCTTATTCGTGTCGGCAAATAAGTGCACAAACGTCAGACTAAATATATCTAAACTGTGATAAGACTGATAATTTATAATAAATTCCCTCTAACCGATCGCATAGTTTATAGACAAATATAATATGTCAGAACTTATTAAACGCCAGACATGCTTCATCGTGAAATGCTATGTTATGATGATCGAGAAAAGAAGAGAAAAAATAAAAAAAAAATTCACCAATATAACAGGTTTTTTAAATTAACCTCGTTAAATATGTCTCACAACCGTCGCGATAGCCTGGTGGCGTGAACTCCTGATTGCTGAGATAGTGGTCACGGGTTCAATCCCCAGCAACGGCCAAAAAAGAGAAATAGACTAATTTAAAAAAAATAAAATAAACAATAGGCTGATTTAATAAAAAAAATAGAATGATTTAATATAATAATAATGAGTAGAGTTAATGATAAAATGAGGGGTATCACAGCCAGGCAAAAAAAAAAAAAAAAAAAAAAAAAAAAGATGTCAAATAATTGGTTTTATTTTATTTTTTTTTATTTGTTATTTATATTTCATTATTACTTTTTAATAGTTTAATTTTCGTTTGCAGAGCTTGCTAGTCGTTTTGTTCGGTTTACAAATAATATCCGTTATATGCGTAGAATATCCAACTGATTTTGGAGAATCATTATGTACATCATCGGAAACACTCGTTTTTGACATCATCTTAGCCGGTGCTGGTAGCGCAGGAAGCGTTCTAGCCGGCAGACTAAGCGAAGAAGCATCATTTAACATACTATTAATAGAATACGGTGAAGATCCTCCAGTTGAGAGTAACGTCCCGCTGTATTGGGCTACTCATTTAATGAAATCACGTTGGGACTATCAATATATATCCGAAACTAACGGTGAATACTTTCAAGGACTGAAATATGAACGGTCGTCGATACCGAGGGGGAAAACATTGGGCGGCTCGTCAGCGGTGAACTGCGCTATATATCTGCGTCCGACCCCGAGAGATATGGAAAGATGGACAGATGTAGGGATCGACGGATGGAACTACAACGATACGCTTTATTATTCGTTAAAAGCTGAAAGTTTTCACGATAAGGAACGATTTGACAAATTAACACATAATACTGACGGATACCTCGACGTCAGTCCATTTTTTGCTCCGGACCCGTTGATACCTGTTTTCAGCGAAGGATTGCGAGAAATAGGTTTGAATAAATTGAACGACTTGAACGTGCAATACGAAAACGGTTTTGGAAGTACAGACAGTACTACGCGTAACGGTATCCGCAGTAGCACCGCAAAAGCATACTTGTCACCCGCCGTTTACCGGAAGAATTTGTTTATTGCGCGAAAAACGTTAGTTCAAAAGGTACTAGTAGACAGCCAAGCTAATCCAAAGCGAGCCATCGGAGTGGAGATAATCGCCCAGAACGGAGTCACCTGCCAAGTTCATGCGAGAAAAGAAGTGATTTTATCTTTAGGAACTATAGGCTCTCCACAAGTACTGCTGCTGTCGGGTATCGGACCGACGGAACATTTACAGGAACTCGGTATAGAAACAATAGTAGATCTCCCGGTTGGCAAAAGTTATCAAGACCACGTTATATTTCCGATGGTGTTCAGTGACAGGAAAACTCGTCCCGAGAACGAAATTCGTTACGAGTCGTTAAAATTAATTAACGACACCTTTGTACTGCTGAACGAAGGGCTGGCAACGCTAGGACTCACTCAACTGATGACATTTATTAACACGAAAAATATGTCATTACCTTGGCACGACATACAGATCATGAAAATGCGAATTAGTCGTGGCACGTCGTTTCAGACATTAAGCGGCTTTCATAAAATGTACAACATGTTTGGTTGGTCGGATGAGTCAGCCCATCTCGTCACCGAGTTGAACGACATGACCGATACAATATTTCTTTTGATCATTCTGTCCGAGGTGAAAAGTACCGACGGATATATTAAGTTAAAGTCGCTAAACGTTGTTGATCATCCGCTCATTCAAACGAACCTCTTATCGGACCCGGAAGATGTTGAAACGTTGCTGGCCGGAGTAAAATTCGGTCGCGATTTGGCCAATAGTAAAGCGGTTCGCGAATACGGCCTTCAGTTGGAAAGACTTGATTTTAAACTGTGCAAAGAGTTCGATTTTGAATCTGATGAATACTGGGCGTGCGCTATTAAGCAAGTAGCTACAGGATTCTATCATCCGTCCAGTACTGTAAAAATTGGCACAGATGATGACGAATCAGCAGTTTTGACGTCACAAATGAAAGTAAAAGGATTCGCTAATTTAAGAGTCTGTGACGCAGCTAACATGCCAATGTTGGTAGCTCGAAATCCAAATGGGGCGGTTATAATGATGGCGGAAAAACTGGCCGATATGGTAAAGTTAGAATACAATAAAACCATCAATTACAAAACGAATCTGTTCAGATAATGTCCGATTCGCGACAACAACAACTGAAAATAAAAGTACACTAAAAAGCCGAAATACGTATCTGAATAGCATCAAAAAGAAAAGAAAAAGAAAAAAATATTTATCTTTAAGCGAGTTGTATATTTAATCGAACGCTTACGTAAATAGTGAAATCAAAATCACAATTTTTATCTGTGCAAATAATGTTTCTATTTCTTTTTGTTGAGTAAATTGTCGACGGTTCTCTTTCTTATTTCAACTTTTTATATCCTACGTTGAAGTTAATCTATATTTAAAATGATTGAATTACGCTGCCAATTTTATACTTGCAGTCACGGACATATATATATATATATATATAGTTTTACAGTGTGGGAAGAGGGGTCAAATCTGAAATTTTCATAATTTTTTTTTAAACAAAACTAAAACCATAGGTCGTTCTGTTATATTGTTATACTATTATTTATTATAAATTTCCCGCTCACAATATTAATCATATATCCAGAGACAGTTCCGTATTACATTATGGAATGATATTTATTTTTCCCTTTTCTACAATCCGAATTCCTTTTATTTTTTCGTCTAGTCTCTTCACCTTCTTTGACCAGAAGGTTCGACATGTTTCCTTCCATTTGTCGTTCCCTGATCACCGCTATATGTTATCTTTGTTTCGGTCATACCTTTCTGCCTTCGTCACTTTATCGTTTTTCCCTCGTCTCTTCTCCGCGGTGCCCTCTTCACCCAGAGGACTTCTTTTTTCTGTGTGATATCAATCACGTCTTCTTCGAATGTTCCTCACTCTCTTCAGAACGTTCTCTCTTCTATTCTCGGCTTTTGGATCTTCGTCTTCCTACGCCATACAATGACTCTTATGTTCTCTCATTTCCTTCCTTGTCAGTTGTTCCTATTCTAGCTTCTTTAATTCATTCAATCTCATACCAGATTGAAATCTAATATGTTATTCTCCTTTTGAGCTATTACTTAGATTCCTTGGCTGATTGGGCTGTTGCTCTTCGTTGGTGTACTCATACAAAAAAAAAAAAAAAAAAAAAAAAATAAAACTGGCTTAAAAAGAGAGAGGGAAAGAAAATAAAGAAAACAACAAGCGATAAATTAGCGTAAAATAGATCGATAATATTAGCTACTAAGTAAAAGTTAAATACGACAGCGAAGAAACAGAAATTATTTATCTAATAGATAACAATGAAGCGATATCACCGGTCTACCGAAACAATTGATTACCGAGCTAATAACATATGTTCTACAAGTAATAATATAAAACCGTCGCCACATGGGATAGATTTTCAGGAATCGCTGTCTAAACCACAGATTAAGTTAGACTCAGAAGAATTCTTCAAAGTTAATCGTCCATATTCAAGAAAGAACAATTTTGTGTTATCATAAATTCCCGATTTAATAATTTTCAAGTTCTCTATACTAAGGGATCAGTGGACTTGTAAATCTAACTAAAGTAAAATTAAACAGAAATTATAATTATATAACAATTATTATTATTTATAAAAAAACAACACCAACATGTTTCGTAGTACAAACTACATCATGATGATGTAATTTAATATGTTTAATTAATAGACTTGTCACGAAACAGTTTTACAGCAATATGCTCCATCATTTTGACCGAAACTTACACTTTTGTTTAACATATACTGTGCCTTCATTCATAGCGGAAATATTCGCTATATTAAAATATCTAGAACATGCTAAAATACTTTCTGCAATAGCGATTAATAATATTAATAGATTCTCTCGTGCTATTGTCTAAACCGATTCAAACCGATAGCAAAAAAATTATTCCTTTTAGCAAAAAAATTGCGAACCCAAAATGTCTGATAAGGAGAACACTACAATCAGCCGGGACTCAAATCACTATAAAATGGGTTCTGTTGCACTACGCAATTGCTGAAAAGCAAAAGACAGGTAATATTTTAAAAAAACCCAACAAAAAGTAGAATAATTAATTTAAAGTAAAACTGAATTGTTCCCCTTTTTTCTTTTTTGTATATACGAGTAATAAATAATACACTTAACATATTTAACACATAAAAATACAAATCAATACAAAACATATTGGTGTATTTTACATATTTTTTTTGTGTATTAAATTAGATATATTTCTGCTTATATGTACTATTTGTAAGTAAACTCCGGCTTTTTCTTACACTAGTCGCGCCTCTGTTCCCTCCTCTAAATTGATCATTTCTCCCGATACTCCTATTTCTACTAGTCTCGCTCCTCCTAAGTCTCGCACGTTCCACAAACTTAATAAAAACTATCATTCTCTTGAACTTAAGCTTCAATTCCCCCTCTTCCGTCGAATCAACTTCCTTCCCCCTTCAATGGCCGGGTTCTAAACCTTCTAATTGAGATTTTCTTAACATCAATGTTCCTTCCGCTTTAGTCTCCAACTATTCTGCACCTGTTTCTTCTTCTGCTACTTCTCCTTCCCCTATTAGTAATTTAGTAACTGAAATTATTGATCTGCTTTCTTCCCACAACATTGTGTCCTCGTCTAACTTTGCCTTTTCACTTTTCTCCTTCCTGACCATTAATATATGCGGCAATTAACTTCTCTCATAAATTCCTTCTTCATTCTCCTTTTCAACTTATCATTGCTATGCAGAACACTGTTGAGAGAAGGTTTAATCTGCTTTCAGCGGCTCAGTTGCAAAGTTTTGAACTTTCTTTTGCAATCCTTTCAACTTTTTTCTTTAAGAATTATAAGATATATGGAATCGGTTCATTTCAACCAGTATTCCAATGCAGTTGATGTTTTTTTCCCATGGTTCATCCTGCTTATTTTAGAGAAACGCTTTGGGCGGTAATGAAACTTACCGGCCCAAAGAACGTTTCGGTAATCATTCCTTCGGTCAGTCACAGGCTTTTGACCTGGTTATTTACTTTTACATGTTGCATGTGGACTGAGCATAGCTCCGTTTATATAACATTTTTACATAATGATGAGATGCATAGAACGTTCTGTTGTTATAGTGTAATGTCGTTCTTCATTTATTGTCTTCAATTACTATTATCATTTATCCATGTTTATTTCCTTAATATTTCGCCTTACTTCTTTGTCTTATTCCACTACCTCCGCAGTCAACTCCCTTTTTTATGGTTCCACTCATACTCCTCTCTTTACTCCCTTCTTGGTCAGTGAACAAGAATTCTCTTCCTGTTGTTTCCCACTCTTTATTCCAAATGATCCACAAATTAAATATTCTCCAATGGAATTGTCGTAGTCTAAGAGCCAACTAACAAGCATTGGAGGGAATACTTGACTCCTCTTCTATCCATATTGCTCTTTTATCTGAAACCTAGCTTACGGAATCCTCTAATATTTTCATTTGTGGCTTTACAACAATCCGTTCTGATCGTGTTGATGGCTATGGTGGCGCTGCCGTCCTCATAAGAAATGATATCTTCCTTATCCCCCACGACCATTCTTCTTACTTTTCTTCTGATTCATACTCACCCAACCTAGTCCATATTTCGATCCCAAATATTCACCCTCAAACTTTTCATACATTTTCTGTATACATTCCTCCTAATTTTGACCGTAATAATTTCCCATTCACTCTTTTCCCTTCATTGCCGGAGGTGACTGGGATGCTCACTCTCCTTTTTGGCGCTCGGCGCGTCATAACAGGAATGGCCATGTTCTAGAAAATTTTATTCTCAGTAACAATTTTGTCCTTCTGAATGATAACTCTCCTACTCTTTATGGAGGCACTCGCTCATCCAGCTCTGTTGATCTGTCCTTTACCTCTTCATACTTTGGTCTTCGCTGTCATTGAAGAACATTGGACGGTACTTTCGGCAGCGATCATGTTCCCATTGTTCTCTCTCTCTTCACCATCTCCTTCCTCCTCCTTCCCCTGATTATTCTATACCCGTTCTCGCTCCTAAATGGTCTGTAAACAAGGTTAACTGGGAGGAATTCCGTTCTAATTTCGACTTATCTCTTCCTTACATACACTCCCTCGCTGATCCTATTTAACAATGTAACGTTTCTCTGATTCCATTTCTTCTGCTTTGGACGCCTCCTCTCCACCAATTCCACATTCCAAAAGAAATTACTATCTTCAGAGCTGTGCAATTTGTTTAGCTCTTTTAAGGACAAATCTGGCTCTAACATTGGCACCTTTATTAAAACGGAAGTTATCGGAAGTTGGACAGGAGGGAAAATATTCTAAAAATGGTTAAATTCAAACCAAAAGTAAACTCACAGTCCTGATTCCGGCACGATGTAGAAGACGATTTCAATTTTTCACAAGCTGAAGGACAGGAAATGAGAGAAAATGAAGTTAAGGCAAAAGAAATAGAATTCCCGAAAAAACCATATTGAGAAAGCGGATTCAAGTCTGTACCGATTGATGAGAGCGAGGAATCAATGAAACTACCGAATTGAGACTCATTGACTATATAAAGAATTCATTTTAGAGCATAAAGACGAGTCGAGAAAGATGATGAGGGAACTTTGTTCAAAAAAATGATGATACGAACGTGGTCACTTTCAAAGGTGTCGTATAAAATACATCATGAACAATTGAGGCCAAGATTGGGGATAAGAAGATATCAGTAGAACTGAGGGAAGAGTGACTTTCCGATAAAGTATGGAAACCATCATTAAGGAGGAATAGATCATTCTGTAGGATAAAATTCTCTAAGATCGTGCCGTTATGATTGTAATTGTAACAACTCTAAAGAGGAGAGTGTGTGTTCCAATCACCGTTTTGTGATAAGAGAAAAAGAGAGAGAAATTATAACAGTTTGAAAAGGAAAATAACGAAAATCGTAATATGGAGGAGTATAAAAAGAAATGAATTTAAAGGGTTGATATAATAGTGAGAAATAGAGATGAGAACTAAGTAAACAAGAGTTGAGCATCATGGGCTAAAAACTGAATGTTATTCCTTACTAAAATGGCTAAATCACCGCAACCACCGCTGTGAACTGATAAGGGAAAACCTACAGAATATGATGTCAGAAGAGATTTTTAACCAAATTTCAGAAAGCAGGTCAGTATTAATATTATATCGATTCAACAGCCATTGTAAGGAGTTTTTGTTGGCTTTGATGTTACGGCAGTCTCAATGTATGGTTTTAAGTTGTTAAGGCATAGTGAATTCTCAGATAAACGGAAGGTAGAAGAAGAGGTAGTACAGACAAGGTTGAAGGAAATACGAATGTCCATAGAAGGAATTAAATTGAAAAATATGACGTGCAATCTAAAAATTACCGTAATCTAACGTAATATCAGACATATTAAGGAACACAAAAAGGACGTGATTAAGAACAGTGAAGTAAAATACGAGCTCCCCTCACCGCTCAGATAATTCATTACGCGATAATCGTAGCACTTACACCTATTTCGAATCTTTTCGGTTGCCCTCCGTTTCCTTTATTTTCCTTGTCGAATCCATGACTATCTTGCAGACAGTCCTTTTTATATCCTCGACAAACGACATGTCTCGGTTCATCCTATCCTCGGACCTGAAATGTGTTTTATTGGCTATCTCCTCTCCCTTTTTCACTCATGCCACTGATCTTATTATTCTCCAAATTCGCTTCTTAATTTCTAATTTATTTGCATCCTGTTCTAACGTAATCGATCTACTATGGATTCCCGGTCATTGCGGCATTTCTGGCAGAGAGTTGGTTGACTCGTTGGCACGTTCGGTGACGATCAGTAGATTTCCTGCTCAAGCTCTCTACAGTCTCTTTTATCGCTCCCATCATGATTTTTTGACCAAATTCTATCCTTCATTCTCTACTAATTCTCGACCTTTTTACCTTTCTATACAACCTTTCCTTCCTCTGCCGTTTGATTATTTCCTCAATAGTTTGCCTGCGGTTCAATTATAGTCTGTTTTCGGCTTATCTTTTCCGTTTTTCTCTTGTTCATTCACCGTTGTGTCCCTATGATTCTCCAGAGCTCAATTGTACTTGCGATGCGAATCACTTCTTGTTCGAATGCCCCCCTTTATTTCCTCCGAACGTGCTACCCTGTATTCTAATCTATTAAGGATTTCGGAAAGGGAAGGGAGATCCCTTGATTTATATTATAGGATTTATTAGTTATTTCTACTCTGATAGACACCTAATCATTTTGGACTCCAAAAGTTCCCTTAAAGTTGTATCCTCTCCGATCCTTCATATTCCCTTGACTTTACTGTTTTCCGTATATGTTCTCTCATTTGTAGTCTTTCCCTTTCCCATTACTTTTCCATCGACTTACTTTGGGTTTCAAGTCGTGCGGTGGTATTGATGGTAACGAGACGGCGGATTCCTTAGCACGCTCAGCGTTCACTCCCCACGCTCCTTTTCTAATCCTAACTCATTTTACTTTTCTATTCAGCCTAGACCCCCTTCCTATTCTTAGTTCTATTATTTTCCTACCCTTAAACGTTTTTTCATTATTCCTATCTGCCGTCTGTGGTTTAATCATACTTCCCATCCTTACGGTATCGTTTTGCTCTTTCCCCATCCCCCCTTATTTTCCTTTGCACTCTGGCGGCTGTACTTTCGTTTGCGATCCTGACCACGTGCTGTTTAAATGTCCCGATCTTTCCTCCGAACGTAACATCCTATACGCTCAACTATTAAAGCTGAATTTTCCGACTCCCTACAATGCTTCCTATATCTTGCCGTCTGCAAAGGTGGTTCCTATTCTTACCTCTTTTCTTTCATCGATCTCCTGACTGGATTAAAATTTAATTTTTATTATAGTCCAGTTGTCCTGGGTAGCTGCCCTCAGTTAGCCGACCCCCCCCCAAGAAGAAGAAGAAGACAGCTTGGGTAAACAACAGGATTGCATTAATGTTAAGGAAGACGGACGGCACGTTCTTCAAATGCACACACGAATTTTTTTTTAGTAAATATAAGACGAGGGACGAATTAAAAACAGGCTGACTGAATTCGAAAAATGCACTATTTTCTAAGGGAGGCGTTAATCGGAGATACTGGCTCGCTGCTAAAAGATTATATACGTTAAATGAAAAAACATCCGATACGTACGATTCCCTGAGAACGTTTCAATGATTCATTAAAAATGCCTATCATGCAGAATGCAATGTTACACGAATCGTCAGACAAACTTTAACCTGCAGTACTTAGATTTAAAACATTTGGATTAAATATATTAAACATATCTCTGCGATTACACGAACGAATTCGCATTGAATGGAAAAATTTTGATTACGATTATTCCGACCATTCGTCGCTTGATCTATTAGTTATTTTTGAAAACAATCATAATTTCGTATACGAATCTGCTAAAGTCGATTCATTTCGTAAACAGTCAACATCCAAAGTTGAAGATGAATGGGATAAATTTCGTATTAGTTGTAACAACAACAGCAAAGTTACCTTTATTTCGCCAAATACATTATATATATAGTATATATCAGTCTGCTTATCATTTGTATCGGAAACTATTTCTGAACGCTTCACGCTTGTTAAAAAAAATGAGTATTGTGTTAATTTACTACTTCAAGATCATACAGTAAATGTTTGTAATTCATTGGAATACTGAACATATCATACATTGCAAATCGCGGCATTTATTCAGTACATTGTTCCGAAAACATTAGTGCAAATAGAGAAAAAGTTAAAAAATATCACTTACGCTTGCAGTAGCATGATTCAACGTAGCATTAGTATAAAATGCTATTGTAAAAGAGGGAGCTTAGTTGACGCGTTTGTCTTATTTTTCTTGCTCTTCAACATTAAATGACTTTAGTATATCGCTCTTGAGGGTCTTCAAACAAATATTACCGGTTCATTAATGGCGAGCCAAAGCAAACGTAGTTGGTTCAATTCTGTACAAAATTGGTGTTGAAGTAAGGGCGCATACACTAAACCGAATATTTCGCAGATCATTGCGACTTAAGCCAATTCACTAGTAATAATTAATCGCTTAACATAAAGGTTGACGCTCCCGCTAGGGATCAACCGTTAGTCTGCTTTCGCTGGCTGCGTTTTTACCTGGAGAAGATATGCGGCTGTCAAAAAACGACTTATCTAACCATTGCAAATGTAAAACCAAGAATATAATAATAATAACAGTAGTCATAATTGTAATAATAACGATAAAAGAATAAAAAATTGTTCGAGCTCACTTGCTCCAACATTTCCGATGCGAACACAAATTAAACAGGAATATCTGAATAAAATAAAAACAATTTATTGGCCGGTGATATTTTTATTAGTTCGTATATTTTGAAGAAAGGGGGTCTGGTCATGTGACTAAATTCTCGCCCCCGAGTGGCTAATTTCCCGGAACGAAGGTATTATATCTACTTTGTTTTCTTTATACATATAAATTAAACATGCGTGTTTAAAATTCCGTCATAGTTTATGGGATCAGAAAAAAAGAATGAGACGTATTATGTTTTATTCAATTTTTCGAAATAAAGTATATTTATAAAATCAGCATTCGATTAAAACTCGCTTTTATTTTAATTCGTTTTTATAAAATGTATTAACTTTCAGTGAAAGTAAAAAATAAAATCTTGCTGAATGGCGAATATTTTAGTTCGTAAAACGATTTTACAGAGACAAATTTACAACTATTGCATGAGTAACAATCATGGGCGTCGCTCGCCGGGGGCAGGGGGCAGCCCCCCCCTGGAGCCTTGAAACTTTTTAATCAACGGGCCATGATGAGTATTCATAGGCGCGTAATCATGGACACAATTTGCCAGAAACCCGCGAAAATTGTGTGTTTTAATTAAGATTTTATTCTTGTTTAATAAAATATTAAGCCTTTACAACTTATAAATTTTATTTTTCCTATAACTCATATCCTCTTTCTATTATCTTGCCCCCTCCCCCATCCCTCTGGCGGTTGGCAACTCATCTTGCCCCCACCCCCACCCCTGGCTCATCGGCTGGCGACGCCCTCGGTAACAATATTTGAATAGAGAATTGTTATTAATCGATTTCTCGAATGTTTATTAACTCTATTCAATACATACGTTAAAAGACTCATTCGATTTTTTTTAAGATAATAAATTAGATTTATCGCGTGGAAATTTTCTATCAATATTCATTTTATGTCGCATTTAGTTTATTAGGAAATAAAGAGAAAGTTTTATAGAGAAAAAGTATATAATTTTATCAATGAACTCATATATATATAGTTTTTTATATATTAAAATTAACTACATTCTTTTTAAGATAAAAAACGGAGATTTAAAATCTTGCATTTTTACAGTATTAAGAATTTTGGCAAGGAAAATTTGAATTTTGCACGTGGAAAATTAAATTTTTTCCTATTCAAGAGCGCGGGGTCCGCTTGGCTTCCCCCCTAGCTCTCCTTAGATCCGGCCCCGGTAACAAATATAAAAATAATGAAATATCAATATATCTGTTTATTACACTTATTGTTTATGTTTATTGTACGAGTGGCCGGTCAGATTAATGCATTCCGATTTTTTTATCAATGTAAAACACCCAACAATTGTGTCCTTTCATCTAAAAGTCACATTTTTAGTTTATATATTCGATTTATACGTGAAACTTATTTTCAGGCTACTCAAACATTCGTCGTTAATTTGATAAAGTCGCGTTTTTGGCTAATCGATGGGTTAAATAGAACTGTAAATAAAATCACATTTCAGTGTGTGTGGTTTGCACCCGCTTTAACACAGCCATTATTGAGTAAATAATGAGTCAGTTGCCAATAGAGCGCATTGTGTATTCAAGACCATTCGTTGCGGTCCGTTCATAAATGTATCGCTCCTCACCGATCATGTAAATTTGGAAAATGCTATGTGACCTTTTTCATTTGTTTAGTGACACGGGCCGTTCACGTTGAAATAGTTTGTTTTATCAAGTGCGAAATTTCTATATGTAATAGTTACAGGCGTTTTATTACACGAAGAGCTGCATCTGTTCGTGTACAATCTGACAACGCTACAAACGTTGTCGGTGCTAAAAATCAATTTCGTCTGAATAATGAAGATGAATTTTTCTAGTTCCCGTGCTGTAGAATGGGTATGAGAAACTGCTACCCATATGTGGAAGTATATCACTTGAATCGAGCAGCCAAAAATTTGATTATGCCTTATGAAGACTTTTCTACGGATCCTTACTTCAATAAAGTTGATTTTGAATAATTGTCCTATTTCGTCTAAAGTTAATAAAGATGACTTGTCCAGAAATTTTAATCAGTTAATTAAAAAAAAAAAAATCACTTCGCATTTTTTGATCGGTAAACCTTTACATTCTGAAACTATGCATTCCAATCGAATTGTACCATCTGAATCAATGATTTAATGGGATCGCGATAAACCCATAAAGCTGTTTTAAATTCATTGTGGCACAGCTCCAGAAAAAACTACTTAAATGATTTGCAAATTCGTACCGAATGGTTTACTCAATAATCTAAAGGTTGGAGGTGTGTATTAATTAAACAATTACGAATTGAGCGTAGATCTATCTCCAAATTGATTTTTTGCTTAATAATGATCCCAAGCTCATCAGGGAGGAGTATGTTAATAACGATTAATTTAATCTTTATTTATTTAACTTAGTTCATTTATTTTATAATTTATTATCGTATTATATGATTAAAGAAATATTATAGTATTTGACAAACTTCGCTTCTTTATCGAAAAATAACTCTTTTTTTTTTTTTTTTATTTTTTAACTCTGGCTAGTATAACCGTCATCGTATTATCATTAAATATAGTTATTCGTTCTTTCATGTCACTTCGATACGCGCTATTAATTTCGTTTTAGTAATTCGCGTTTTCTTTCTTTAATACTGTTTATCCCTTTAAATTTCTTTTTGGAAATGTTTTTTTTTTTTTTTTCCTTCAGGGCTTCGAATTTCCATTTAATCTTTAATCGTATTTCGTTAATCATACCGGTTCATTACGTTTAACATTCGTTTAAAAATATTTCGGTCTCCGGAACGTTAAACGAAATAACATCGTAACAGCCTTCTTATCTCCATTTCTAATGGCATGATACTTGCTAGGACTAATGTGGTGAACTAGTTGTTCTATTTGATTTAATTTATTTTATTGCCCACGTTCTTCGATAATTTTTTAAAATTTCATGATTTTTTTAAATTTTAAGCATGTCAATGTATAAAAAGTACCGACACATAAAATGTTAAGTAATATATTACTGATTTTTATCAATTCCCTTCTTATAATTTAATCTACTATTGTTGTTGTAAATTTTATTAAAAATACACATAACTTTTGTTAATTTACTTTTAATATAACTAAAGTGGCCGTGGAATTTTAATTTACCTATTATCATCACTGCTAAATATTTAATTTGTTGTACGTATTTAATATTAAATCCATATTGATTTAAATTAAAAGGGCTCATAATTTTGAAGGAGGGAGGGGGGGGTGAAAATTTTCTTCACATATTTATTCTTAATAAATAACAATGTGTTTTTCACTAATATTCCCATACTATTAAAAATTTCCATCATACTGATATTTATATGTATTAATAATTTGCATAAATGAATTAGCCCGTATAAACCAGGGGTCGGCAACCTTTTTTGGCCGCGGGTAAAAATCAACTAAAATGTGATTATTAAAGAGACGTTTGGGTCAGAGATATTTTCGTATTAAAACTGTCTTTTAGACAACTAATAAGATGAATTTTATTAAGAAAATAATTACAAACATAGTTGAGAATATGAACGTTTATTAATAAGCGTTCTCTTCGATATCGAATGGCTGCCCTGATGTTGAACTTGTCAATTTAGTCAAGTCTCTGATTTATATAGTTGATGATTTTAAGACGAGAATAGGAGCATCTGAATTTTCGGTAGTTAACCTGTTCCTATATTCTTGCTTAATATATAAATTTCATTTGTGAAAATATTTGCTCACATTTATAAGTCGAACCTAATGTGTGGACAAAATGGCAATTTCTTTCAAAGATGAAAACTTTGTAGGAAGTGATGCCCAATAGGTTGATATCATGAGAGAAGATGAGATTATCTTCTGTTTTTTCCCCAAAAATCTTTCCGTAATTTCTTAAATTTATTCGTCGTCCGTAACGTTGAATTTTTAAAATCACAATCATTTCTAAATTAATCAATTTTTATATATTGAATTAAAACATTTTCTTCTATTTCCTCGGGCTTTATTATAAATGTAAAACATTTCTCCATGCTTCCAAAAACTGTTAAATCGACTTTCACGTTTAATCACGATAATCCAACTTTCGAACATATTTAGATTGCTTTCGTCGATATTTTCTTTTTCACGTTCCCTTTTTAACAAGGGAATGAAATTGAATTTTTTATTTTTTACGTCAGTTTCAAATAATATAAATTTTGAATAAGAAATTTGTCCATTCCTCATACATTTTCAAAATTGTCCGGTTATTTCCTTCGAGTCGTACGTTGAAATCCATTATATTGGTTCATTACGTCCGTTAAGAACAAAAGCCTCTTAAAAACTATTTTGTTTATCATTGAGTTCGAGATCATTTTCATCGATTTCGTGAAGAAATATTTTTGTATATCATCAAAACACTCTACAAATCTGTTAAGAACTCTACTTCGACTTTATCATCCGATTTCAGAATGTAACAACAAATCTCCATATTTCGATTCAATTTCTTCCAAAAAAACTTCAAAGCGCCTGCGTATTCATGCTGATCGCGCTATTATCGTGTTTACGGTCTTAACAACCTTTTCCATTGCATCCTTTCAAGTGGTCGTGTAGACGCCTTTGCAAATAAATTTTCTTCCTGTATGATACAATTGAACGATAAAAGTGAGCGGCCAAGTTCATTTTCCATTAGTTTTACAACCCCAACAGTTTTCATACTTGGAGCACTGTCAGTTGTTACGGAAAACAATTTACTTTTTAAATCCAATACTTGCTCATTTTTGAAATTTGTAAATTCTTGTACTTGACGAAAAATATCAGTGCCTCTGGTCGAGTCATTAATTGAAGCAAGAGCGCATAGTTCTTCATTGACATTCGAGCTATTTATTGATGCAAATCTACTAATTATTTGCAAGCTTACCAATATACTATTTATATCGCGGTACTTTCATCAATTGCAATGCAAATTATTTCGCAAGATAACAAATCATTTTTGACCTGTTCATCAATATTTTTAGCCATATCTTCAACGCGACGCTGGACTGTTCTAGCTGACGGTGGCATTTCTTTGATTCTATCAATTATTTGTTTTTTATTTGCCAAGTCATTAAATAAGTGTTCGGGGAACAATTTATGAATGCGTTTTTTAAAAACTCGTCACATCTGTAAATGGTTTTCCGTTGGTACCGATGCTAAGAGTTGCAACAAAGCTGGCAGATGTAGCGTGATTGTTGCTAGCAGCAAAACTCTTTAAGAATTTACTTTGTAGTTTCGAAAATTTAATACACGTTCAGCAATGTATTCAGATTTATCTTCATTTGCCATTTCACTCATAATATCTTTATTGTAATATCTGTACGCAAAGTACACATCAATTTGTCACCATTTTCGATATACTTTTCTGTCCACACATTTTGAAATAATCTCCTTTTTTTGTTTTTTGTTTGTTCATGGTAATTTTTTTTTTATAGTAATACTATTTATTACCTGTAATAATTATTTAATTGCGTAACTATAATTGCGTCACTATTCTTGCGCTACTGAACATGTGCTATAACTACAATTGACATAGAACTGAGAGAACGACACACGCGTCCACCAACAAAGTGAAAAATGACTGTCTGTGCTGTCAGCCGGTCACAACTCTCAGCTGTCGCTGAAGAGTATGTCGCAGCCATACGCATGTTCACAAGCGTAGGACGACGTTCGTTAAGCTGGTAATGCTTAACACGAACTAAAATGTTGTTCTTAGTATCTATTTTCATTTTTTTTTTTTTTTTATTCTCAAAATGTTTGTTACATGTTTTATAAAAAATTTTTTATGTATTATACTTTATTTTCGGAACTAAAGTGGGTCACTTGAAATTATCAAATGGGTCACTCGCTGGCCCGCGGGTTATAGGTTGCCGACCGCTGGTATAATCATTAATAAAAATTACGTATGCTATTAATTATACTCGTAATAAAAAATTGTGCATAAAATATTAATGAAGTACCTAAAAATATGGATCATATTTTTTCTTTTATCTTTTAAAGGTAAGAATACCCTAAAAAATCATCAATATTTTTTTTAATTTTTGATTTTTTCCTGATTTTTGTGTATTTATAATAACTACTTCAGTTCTCATCGGCCTTGGCTATTTATATTTGTTAAATACTACATACTCTTTGATTTTGCTACGTTATAATATATGTAGGCTAAATTTATTCTAAAACTTTCCTACTACCAATTTTTATACTTGAATTACTTTATTCCTTAATAAGTCTAATGTTTTATCAACGGTTATTGCCGCTTACATACGTTATTGTTTTTACTTGTGCAGGTAAAACATAATGCTCTAAATCCTTGAAAAAATAACATTCCACAAATAAATAAAGCGTCAACACAGATCCTTTTTAATATTCTTGTAACTACGGGGAATTTTTTATAACAATTTCCTGATACAAACGTCTTTCTATTTATAATACACTGGTTAAATATATTTAATAAATTTATTGTCTAATCTTAAATCCTTAATTATTTGCCACAATTTATTCAAATTAATACTCTCTTAGTAATATCTAATGTTAACAAGCAACATTAATAATTTTTGTTTTTTTTCAAAGATTTTATAGTGCGTA
This sequence comes from Icerya purchasi, assembly GCA_039619475.1. Taxonomy (NCBI): domain Eukaryota; kingdom Metazoa; phylum Arthropoda; class Insecta; order Hemiptera; family Monophlebidae; genus Icerya; species Icerya purchasi. The sequence goes on along the minus strand of CM077116.1, from coordinate 219,043,933 downwards.
TCATCATGTTGAATACTACTACTAATTTTGCTGCTTTATTTTCTAGTGATTGTCGATTAGTTTATTTCTTCATCCAGTTTCGTATTAGTTTATGTTAAATATATATTTTTCGTATATTTTGCTAAAGTCGAATAATATCGCTATGTAAGACCCATTTTTCGGTTTATTTGGTTTTAATAGTATTGTCGATAAAATTTTTATTTTTCCTACAATCGCTGTTTTCCTAATTGTACCATCCAAATTTACTTCTTCGCCGTCGACTTTTCTAAAGACTTTCTGTCGGCTATTCTAATTTAGCTCTCGCTTTTCATCGAATTTAGGAATTACTTTATATATCTATTTTTTTTTCATTAAGTATGGTATATTTAGCATTATTTTATCAATTAATGCACTAGCACGCCTATAAATGGACGAGCGTTTTCCAAGAGATGGCGTCGGCCTTAGTTTAGACGGAAGGCCTTTTCTAGTTTGCAACAGGTAGTTTTGAATGTTGCGTGTGTCGAATTCTAGCGACGGAATTCGCGCCTATTTTTTGTCACGTAGATGTTGGGAATAGGGTATTATTAGTTTTTCGTTCTATCTTTATTATTCTTATTAAATTGTATTAACGTTTTCATTTAAAATCGTATTGCAATTAAATTTTACCGGTCGCCGACGTGTTATTATGTTTATTTTGGAGGATCGCTAAAAATTAGTTGCTCCGTTTGATATCCGTTGAACAGACACTGTTCTTTTCTTTTTGTTTATTTTTTCGCGATCTCCGAATGTCTTAGCGTCGCACGTAAATTGCTTGTGTTAGTAAAATTTGTTCTTTCGTTTTGTTACATTATTTTACTTCGGCGTCCGTTTTCTTTCGGTGACCCAACGTGCATCAATCAATGTTTTTTTTTATATTTTTCCATTTTCCATTTAAATCTATCATACAAGAAAATTTTACCGTATTATTGTCGAAATCTATTACTCTAATGCTATTATCATTTTGTTTATCAGTTGTTATTAAGTCGAAATATATGTATATAAGTGGTCACTATTATTCAATTCTTTGCTAACTTCCGAGTTTATATTATAAATGAGGCTTTTATATCGTTTGTAACTTCAGCGGTGTCACTTGTTCTCTATCTTTCGAACGTATATTTGTTATTAATATTTAAGATATGTCGTATATTTGCATTATTATTTGGTACTATTCTTTTCCTCTACTATCGTTTACTTTATCCCGGTATAAGGTTTCTAGGATTTAAATCGCCCAGTAATACGAACTTTTTAGTTATTGTAGTGTATATCAAGGTCGTATCCATGGGGGTAAGAGGTGGTATCCCCCTCTCCCAATTATAACTGAAATAGTTATTATAAATGTAAAAAAATCTGAAAAAAATCAAAAATTTAAAATAAATATTGACGATTTTTTAGGGAGCTCTTCAAATTAAAAAAAAAAAAAGGAAAAATATGCTTCATATTTTTAGGTGCTTCGTTAATATCTTAAGGAAAAACTTTTTATTATTAGTATAATCAATAACGTATGTGTAATTTTTATTAATGTTCATATACGGGGGGTAATTCATTTACGTAAATTATTAATACATATAAATCAAAATGATGGAAATTATTAATAGTATAAATATTAGTGAAAAATGTGTATTGTTATTTATGAAATAAATATGCGAAGAAAATTTTCAGCCCCACCTCCTTTCAAAATTTTGAGCACGGCTATATATTAATCTTGTTAGGCGGGGTATATAAGTTAGTATAAATGTTATCTCGTACATTTTCACTATTAAAGTATTACATGTATCATGTACGTTAATAGATAAATTCGATCAATATATTATCATTAATTTACTGCGTGTAATTTTTTTGTTTTTTTTTAATTTTTCAATACGTAATTATTATTCTATTTATCACATACGAATGCAATATCAATATTTTATGTAATTACATTTTCGTGAGTAATAAATCTGTCGTCACTTTACGACTTTCATTGCATTGAAGTATTCTGATCGTTATTTATGCACTGCTGAACTATGTTTTTGTACGTAATTTTTCTGTTGTATTTCTGGTTTAATTTCGTTGGTGATTTTGATAATTTTAATTTTATTACCATTATCTGATACACACATTTCAGGCGAAACTATCACTAGTATATGTTCTGGTCTTAATTGCAACGAACATTTTTTTTTGACATAGTGTTAATATAATTTGTTTCATCGTCATCTGTTTCTGTTAATTCGCTTTCTTCAGATTATTTACACAATTCATCATCATCATCATCTGGAGAATCTATCTCTGAATCAGATGATTCAAATATTCTGATCTTTGGTTTGTTCGCTTTCTTTGTTGTTTCTTTTGTCTTCATCGTTTTCAGTAAACGGTCTTCTTGTTTTCCACTTTTCTCATCCAACTTAGCTTTTTTTCGTGTTGCTGTCCAAACATCCGAATATGCATTCTTTTCAAATCCTGATTTTGTTACGAGTACCGACTAAGGTGCAAAATCATGAAGGGCATTTGATGAAATTTCATTTATTTTTCTGATGATTGCGGACGTAACTTTACCAGGTTTTGGCTATTGGAAATACTTATGCAAAATAGTTCATGCTTGAAGAAAGTAGCCAGTTTTTAGAATGTCGTTTATTATATTATTTAACTCTGCGATATCTCCTCTATTAGGGATGGTATTTTTTAGAACGGGAATATATTAGCATTCCGAACAGACATGCTGGAATTAAGTTTTTTGACATAATTACGAGATTCTTTAGGCGTGGAAAGTTTCACCTGAGTTAGGCTGATACTTGCATTCTTTAGAGAACGTATTATCTCTGATTTAATTTCGTTGATAGCTTTACAAGATTCTAAATGAACGTGGCCGTGAGTAAACCGGGAATGCTGAAGTAAATTAAGTAGGAGATTAAACTGACAATTGTCGCGACCGAGGTGAAGAGAATCACGACTACCAAATAACGTAAATCCGGAATTTAGCAATACAACATCCTAGTAGGTTATATTGTTAGCCGGAATCGGATATTCGACTTTTTTGTCGTGTAATAATTGTCAGCGTGGTTGAGCAAATGTTGGAATGCGCTTGGCTGTGAATTTCGACAACTTTTTCTAATAAATGTGGATAACCGAGGTATATTGGAAACCAGAAAAACACGAACAAGAAGTAAATTCCCCGTCCACTGCCGGAGCCCGACAACTAAACTACTAACGAAGTTTAGTTACAACACTACTCTGCTGTGTCCCCTGTAAGCCTACAAATAGCACCTACGAGTTTGTCGACTAAACCGTAAGAAATGTTTATTTTTAAACTCTAGTTAAATGGCAAATTTCCTACTGAGTTACTCAGCTAAAATAAGTTTGAGAACAGGCATCATTTTAATAATATCTTCTCATTTAGTACGATTTTAACATTTATCGGCACATTTCTGTATTTCGAATTTTACGATGAGTGAAAAAACAATACTTTAACTCGGCACCAAAAATCTATATTTACACAGTAGTAAGTCAGTTTATAGTATCGGACGCTATTTCGGAACGTGACTCGTACAGTTTCCAGTTACAATTCTACCGCGTAATTAATTTTATTCGGATATAAGTGGGCGCGAGGGTCGGTTACTTTTCCATTGTCCAGTTTAATTTGGTGAGCAGCTTTTTCACCGACCATGATCACCGTCGGATTTATGTTGCGAGAGGTTATATGCGGGAAGACTGATGCGTCGACGACCCTTAAATTGTCGAATCCTTTCAGTTTCAGGTTTGACATTAGCGGTGCCATTTTGTCGTCATCTGCTCCGATGCGAATGGTGCAACTTTCGTGGTAGAAACTGGTAACTATCTGTTTCAAGGCGCATCGTTGATATTCATCGGAGCCTTGTTTGTACTGTCGACAATTCGGGTAATTGATTCGTTTTAAACGATAGTTACTGCGGCGAACGCCTTCAGTATCCGCGAATCTTTCAACCCATTTTATACCTTCTAGCATAGTTTCAACGTCTTCTTTGGCGCTTAAAATGTTTGTCTGAATTTTAGGATAGTCGGCCGGATCTAGCGTTCGTAACTCGACGTAGCCGTTACTGTGTATGTCAACCAAAGCTAATATAAAGATGATGATATTCGTCTGATCGTTAATTTCTCTGTAAAGTTTAACTATATCCTCCGATATACCCCATAAATTGTACAGTATATTATTACCGTTGATCATCGCCTGCAAGGCCCCTTGCGGTATTTTTCCACTGAACAACTGAATATTATTGAAAGTTTCGGTTGCATTATATACGTTAAAGAAGGCCGATAATTGCGCCAACTCGACAGTAGCTAGACCCTCAACCAGCAACGGATATAAATTCGGCGGCGAATCCGTTTCTTTGTCGAACGAAACGGCCTCCGCTTCGAGCGCGCTCGTTCCGAGAACCTTGTTCGTAACTTTGTCCGTGATTTCTTTCGCCTTTCTCGCCATAGAGTGGCCAATTATAGGCGTTGCCCTATTAATGACGCCGTTGGCAACGTCATTGACCAGTTCCTTGGTGCCGCTGGTAACGGCTACGTCTTTGTCGAATTGATTACCTTCGTAAGCTAGAACCACGCCAACATATATCGGATGATCTTTATAGCCGATACCGATCGGCATATCGGCTATTACCGGAATTTTCATCTTTTGCAAATGAGCAGCCGGCCCGATCCCGGATAACATTAATATCTGCGGACTCCTTATCGCTCCCAATGAAATTATCACTTCGTGCCTCGCGTATACGTTACAGATTTTTCCGTTTGGAGCTGTCACTTCGACGCCGATGGCTCTGAATGGCTTGACCGTTTGATCGATCAATACTTTACGCACGAGAGTTCGCCGAGCGAATTTCAAATTTTCCCGTAGCGTCGTCGGAGACAAGTAACCGCGAGCTGTACTCACTCGCAGACCGTGAGCCGTAGTACTGTCCGAATTTCCGAATCCGATTGATTCGCCTAAATTAATATCGATCAGCTCCGGCAATTTCATTTCTCGAAATCCGTCCTCGAAAAAGGGCACCACCCGATCGCCAGTGTAAAATGGACTAACATCCTGGTAGCCTTCGGTTCCGTGGAAGAGCGGATTGAAACGGTCGTTGTGATGATAGTTTTCCGCTTTTATCATAAACGGCTTCACCTCCTCGTAACTCCAGCCTTTAGCCCCTTTCTCTACCCAGCGTTGCATGTCGTGCCTCGTAGGCCGGAAGTAGTACTGTCCGTTAATTGCCGCTGACCCGCCGGTAGCTCTGCCGGCAGCTACGGGCGATACTCGCCCTTCAAGTGCTTGAAAATAATCTCTGTTCGGCTCGGTCAAGTAACGATAATCTTGCGCTGAATTTGTTAACGTGACCCAGCGGTACGGTTCGTAAGTAAACGCCGGCGGATCATCACCCAGTTCTAACAGTAAAACTCTCCACTCGACGATTTCGCTTAAGCGTGAAGCCACAACGGATCCGGCCGTTCCGGACCCGGCTACTATTACATCGAAAATCATCTCTGTACTGTTTCCGCATAATTGATCTCCAAAATCGGGCGGGAAAAACGGATACGGTTTCAACCTCGTCTCAAGATACGATTCACTATTGGCAAAGTAATTATTCGATAAAAGAATAATCGACGTGACCGTGAAAACCTGTAAAAATGTTGAATTGTAATTTTAAAATTTGCATATGTGTACTCTTTTATTTGCAACTATTGTCGCATGAAATTTCCTAATAAGGTGTAATGGCTTATTAATTACAACGTAATTCTTAGGAAAAAAATGTCCCAATTTTATGTATAACGTTTGTTATATTTTATAGGATTTTTTTTATTGTTATTTAAAAAATGTCACCATTTTATGTAACGAAAAATGTAACGAAACAATATCTTGATTTTATGTAATGAAAGTTAAATGTTAGCATAGGATTTTTGTGAGATTATGTTATTTCTTTTTGTGTTGATGCCGGTAAGAATTACGTTGTAAATTTTGATCATTTTATACAAAGTATAGAAGTGAAAGAGACATAAATAAAAGCAAGAGGGGTCAAGGGGCATAGCCTCTTGCGAGCCCAAAATGACCGAGTTAATATATATATATATATATATATACATATATACAAACTTTCAAAATATTGCAGGAATTGTTGTTTAAAACAGCGTTTGGGAAAAATGATATCACTACGCATAAACGCACAACTTGTAATTTTCGGGGGAAACAACGAGTTAATACTCAAAACTAAATAAGACTTACTCAATCAGAGTAATATACATATTGATTGATTGATTAATTGATTGATTGGCTAGTTGATTAAATATCATTAATACTATTCTGCAAAAATTTTCAGGCAGAGTCAAAAATTAAACAAAAAAAATCTCATCAACTACCTTTATTAATGAAGGTTTTTAGTTGATATTATTTATAAATATTTAAATAAAATTATTTCTTTCATCCGTATTCTAATTAAAATGAAAACATAATTTAATGTAGATAAGTCAAACGTTCATGATTTTTTTTCTTCTCATCATTAATTCCAGTATTTGATTAAGAAAAACAGATGGAAACTTTTAGAATTCTCCGCATAACTCTGCAAACCCTTTAATATCCTTTTTTTTTAAAGGGAATAAACTTTTCTTTTTTTTTTTGCTGATTTCTCTCTTCCTAAAAATAGTCAGTCTCGAACGGTACATTTAAAATATTATTGTAACGTTATTCCAGTAAAAATTAACTTTTGTCGAGGTTGGGCTTCTTTAATATTAAAATTTGAATAATTTTTATAAAACTTTAATCGATGTTTCCTTTATTTCGAATCTGGTTTAATATTCAGACTAAAAAAATAAGTACTCATTAATATGTTTTCTTTTTTGTTTTTTTTTTTTTTTCTATATCTGATAGGTTTTAATTTATAGGAAACTGTCTTTTCACCGTGGTGCGATTGGATAGGCAGATGTATTTCGTTCGGGTAGGATCTGGTTCGAATCCCGCTGCCGCACATTGGCACTATTGCGGCGCGGACAGATTACATCACTTGCAGACATCCTCTCAAATACCCCTACCGCTTTGAACATCCTCATGACTTTCGTTCAATCTAACGAGCTGAGGAGTCTGATATAAAACGTGAGTCCACTCACTGCGATAATCTAGTTACATGCAGTGTGTGGTTTAGTATCTTTCCTTAAATAAAAAAAAAAAAAAAAAAAACAAAAAAACTACCAAAAAGTAATGTCTACAGTTGACACACCAAAAAAAAAAAACAAAGAAAACTACCTTTTTCAAATTTTGAGATTGACTAATAGGCACTAAAAAATATACGCATGCTCGTATGTTCCGTAATTCTGCATTTTTCTGTTAGAAACGGACGAAACTGGATGTTTTATTATGACGTCGGCCTTTCAATAATTCAACTAGTCGCAGTTTCATTTAGCCTAAAAAATAAAATAGCGAAGGAGAAAAAACAAACAAATGCAGTTGTACGGTCACATTAAAAATCGTAACTGACGGCATTACTCGTTCATTTTCTAGAAAGCCGAAAGGAAAAAGAAAACAAGAAATATTCCGGAAAAAAATATAATTGCTACGCGTATTTTTCTAAAATTTAACGTTTTGAAAAAAAAAAGAACTGCTCCTAAGGTACTGGTAATTTCTTAGTTTGGTAAAAAAGAAAAATAAATAAATAAGCAAAAAGAGGTTAGTGAAGGAATTCGTTTTGTATTGATACGAATCAGTATTGGTGGCGCTGTCTTTAGTGTAATAAGCGACGAAAGAAAATGAAAAATACATGTATAATACTCAGCTCTCGCCTTTTGTATGGAAATTATTATTTAATTTACTGACTGGAGGTTTTGGAGGATGCAGCGTAGGGCATTGGTCGCCGGTAAGTTAGACCGCGGTGTCTTCTCCATGTTAAATTTACGAACTCTTATATACTTTTTTTATTTATATCATCAATAAAACTTAATAAATCTTTTGGACGGGGTTATCTTTTGTATGATACAAACATTCTGGATGAATAAATATTTTCACGGATCTTTCATGAAGAAATATCGAGCTACTAGCTCTGGCGGCCGGCAATTTTGTTAGCGTAACAGACTCGAACCCGAATTCGTATTAAATATCGCCTTAGAACAGGGATCCGATTCGTCTTAAGGGATAACAGTTAATCTTCGAGAAGAAGAATCGTTATTATAAAGACTACGAATTAAGTGACACTCTTCAAAAAAGGGAAAATTCGTATTAAATAGCACTCAAACTGAGGATCGTGATAAATTCATATTAATATTTAATGGTTCGTTTCAAAGGTTACTTAAAATTAATGAAAGGATATTTTTCGATCAGTTCATTTACATTATTATACTGCAAAAGAAACGATTATAATTTTTATTTAGTAAAATATTATCAAATTCCAGTCACGCGAAAATGCTACATGTGGAATATACAATGCCGTATATATACATACGGTATTGTATTTATACACTTATATACATATATATATATATATATACATGTATACATATATGTACATATCGAGAGACTGAATTCGCTGGCCGCTTCGCGACTTAACCCTTCGGACTTATAATTATTTAAATCCGTGAATTTTTAAAATAAGAGGGTGCTGCTTTATCTTTTTTTTAAAAAAATCGATACGAATACATCGATTCTGTCATCCTGCATATTCATGGTGTTTCTTTTGCGTCTCTCCCTTCGGCGTTTTGATGTTGTTTCCATTGTTCGTATGCACTTTGGCCATTCTTTGCTGCCATTATCTTAATTTCGCTTTTTCTTGATTTCTTCTCCACACTGTCTTCTCCATCATCCGGATGATGCAGTTATTTGCGACGCCGATCATGTGTTCTTCCACAGTGTTTATCTCTCTTCGCGGAGGGTGTTCTGCCTTGTATTCTTATTTGCTGAAGCTTGGACTTCCTACTCCTTATTGTACTTCCTATATGTCCTTTCCTTCCCCACTAATTATTCCTGCTATTTGTTCCTTTTTAGATAAAATTTCTGATCAGATTAAAATATAACCGACTTCTTTCCTTACCTTTTGTTTCTGGATAAAGGTTCTTGGTTGACGAGCCCAAAAAGGGGAAAAAACAAAACAAAACAAAACTGGTATGTATGCGAGAGATATGTTTTTAATTGAATACTTCTTAAAACGAATTATTAACCGTACGTACACTCGAATTTCTTCGAATTTATCCTTCAATGATTTTAATCGTATTTTAAATTTGCCTTTTTTCGTAAAATCAAAAACAGATAATGGACCTATTTTAAATTAGCGCTGTGTACTTGAAGCACTAAGTTAATTGTACGTGATTTGCAGGTTCAAAATGTGAATGAAAATTTATGATTAACTACTGCGTACATGCGTAACGTAATCGGGTTATTACTCATACAAATAGGAAATTTTAATAAAAGGAAATTCGGCAAACGCGAAAATTGCAGCATAACTGTTCCCGCGTGGCAAATTTAGAACTCTACACGGGGGCTTTAAGACGATCGAAAACAAAATGCTTCACGTTTAAACGAAAGGATAATACAATTGCGTTGGTCTGAACACGTCTGAATACAAAAACGACGAACGCAGAGAAAGAACTAAGATGAGGTTTTTGAAAGAGCATTATTAATTAAGGAAAGGAAAAATGTTATAGACAGGCATGATAATTACTTATCACGAAATTATCGTTTGCGTCGTTTGTTGTTAACTTTTTTGCTTAGAAGTTAATTAGAGACTTCTAAGGTGTGTGTCATTTCTAGAGACATGTATCTTAAAACTATTTTATAAAACGGAACCGGATTTATTTTCAAATCGCTGACATTAATACGTTCCTGTTCAGAATAGGAAATACATCGTTTGAAATATCTGGAAAAACATCGACTAGATCACAACCATAGAAGCCAATTTGAAAGCAAAAAACATTTTTCAAATCAATACATAAAAAAAATGCAATTTTCCAGCTTTTCTTTTTAATGTAAACCAAAAAAAAAAACTGCTGGCCAAATAATGTAAGCGGGAGAAAAACCATATTTCGAGACCTTACCGTATTTCATCTAAACACTGCTTTAGTGGTAATCTTTTCTTTAGTATTGGAATGATATTGGCTGGCACAATGGAAGTCAGCCAATATCATTCCAATACTAAAGGAAAATAAAGATCTTACTCTTCCCGAAAGTTACCGTCCTATATATCATTGCTTAGCGTCATTTCCAAAACGCTGGAGAAGATGGTTAATAGGCGCCTCATGTTTTTCCTAGAACAAAAAAGTCTTCTATCTCCTAACCAAGCCGGCCGGCGAGAGGCAAGATCGACAGTCAGAGGCAGATTTTATCGGCGTTTCATCGCCAACAGCATCTCTACGCAGTATTTTTCGATTTAGAAAAAGCATTTGACCGCCTGCGGCGTCATGGCTTACTACTAAAACTGCGAACGGCGGGAATCGCCGGAAAATTGGGTAAATACCTACACAGCTTCTTAGACAATAGAACGATCCAAGTTACGACTGGTTCGTCAACGTCTGAACTGATGCTGGTGGAAAATGGTATACCACAAGGCTCTGCTTTAAGCGCAACCTTGTTCATATATTATATCAATGACATAACTGACTGCCTTGCCGCCCCTGTAACGTCCCTGTTGATGACCTGAATATATCCTTATCATCCAACTATCCTATAAACGCTCAAAATATCCTCCAAAAATCCATCGGAAATTTACAGAAGTGGTCCAATGATAACGGTCTGACCTTTCCCTTAACAAAAACAATATGTGTTGATTTCCACAGGGGACGCCAAAACCCACTTCCCAGCGTATTCCTGAGCCTAAATGGTTTCCCTATCCCAAATCGTCCATCCGTCAAGTTTCTAGGCCTAATGTTCGATAAAAAACTTTCCTGGCGCGCTCACATAGCTGAGCTCAAAACCAAATGCCTAAAATCCTTGTCTATCCTGAAACATCTTTATCAAATTACAAATACAATATAAACCCAAAATTACTTCTTACAATTTACAGATCGATTATCCTTTCACGAATCAATTACGGGTGCCAGGTATACTCCTCAGCCACTAAAAGTGTGCTAAGATCCTTAGATCCTATACATTCTGCTGCCCTCCGGTCTATCCTTTCTGCTCATCCCTCTTTTCCGGTTATAAGTTTGTCCCCCGCTGTCCTATTATAGGAAGTACTATAACTTTAAAGAATTAAGCACCCTCCTTAGTAGTACCAAAACCCCGACAATATCTTCTAATATGAGGTTTGGGAATGACCCAGTGTCCGAACTTTTTTCGGTTATGGGTCGTTTCTAAATCTTTTCAATCCCAAGAACTCTGCCAGACTTCGCAGCAACCGCACCACCTTGGAGTCAGCCAACCACAAACATCAACATATCGCTAACAAAATTTAACAAAGCACAATACCCCCCCCCCCCCCCCAAACATAGCACGAATAGCAACAAATATCATAGCGAGCTACACAGACCATGCATGTCTTTACACAGATGGAGCGAAGGCAATAGGTTATCAGTCACCGGCGGCATGCTCCTTCGAAGTCTCAGGGGCAGCAGAGTCAGTTAGACTGCACGATTGCTGTACAGCACTGGACGCTGAAATATACGCGATGGTATTTTGCATCCAACACTATACCGATAGCAACCCCCGGTCCCAAAAGTCCCTACTCATAACTGACTCTCTAAACTCCCTTCAACTCATCTCGGGGATTAAATCCAACAACCCTTTGGTAAGGAAGGTCCATTACCTATTATACAGGTTATCACATTTAAACTCCGAAATGTCCTTCCTATGGGTGCCGGCTCATGTTGGGATTCCAGGCAATGAGCGTGTCAATCGAGCAGCTCAGGCGACATTGTTCTCTCCAATGCCATACAACCCCCCTCTTCCCCCTACATTGGCTCATTTATTTATGCAGCAAACTGGAGAAGAATGGCAACAGGAATGGAGATCTTCAAGTATGTTTCTCCGAAGCATAAAAACAACCACGGAGCCTTGGTGGCCCACAGACGGAGTTTCCCGCAGAGATTTTTCTGTCCTGAATCGTCTCCGAATAGGACATACAACCCTCTCGCACAGCTACATATTCACGAGCCAGGTACCCCCAAATGTCTGACCCTTTTGTAGTCAACCGAGCGCCCCATCCACCTATCACCTACTTCTCGAATGTCCCTCTTTTGCAGTACCACGATCCATTATTCACTTCACCACTTCCTCTAGTTCTAAAATACTGTCAAATGCTCTGCCCGCGGTCGCAGCTGTATTAGCTTTCATGCGGAACAGCGATCTGTACTATCGCGTTTAATCCCCTTAAGTAGTCTCCATGTGCTGTAATAGCCCCAGTAGTTAAACACGGCACATGGAAACCCTCATATACACCCCTATAAAAAAAAAAACAAAAAAACACTGATAATAATTTAGGGTTCATCCCGATCATTTTATGCCGCGTAAATTTAAAATTCTACGAGATTTGCATTTTTCCCAAAATTTTAATGACAAAACTGCCGTGATCAAAAAAGAAATCTGGCAACAGTAGGATGGCCTATGAACTTTTGCTAATGATTTTTCCTGTTTTTTTTCGTTTTTTTTCTTTTCTTTTTTTTGGACGAAAATGATGCATCTATTTTTCTAAATTTGGTGCCATATAAGGTTAACAAAACAATTCGATTTTCTATAAATCAACTCTTTAGCTACTACAGAAAGAGCTGCGAACTTTTTTTTCTGGTTTTTTGTCTTCAAACCTTGTGTATTTTAAAATTTCGTGGTTTTGTATCTTTTTTATATTCTAATAACGGAAATATGTCGATTAAAAATAAAAACAAAAAAAACGAAAATGTGTGAAATTTTTAAAATTCTTTGTCTCGCAGGGTGTGCGAGATCAAAATAATTAACTCGTAAGAAGTCGCGCCATGTTTTATAACGCAAGAGGTCACGCCGGTCTTTTTGACCGGGTTTTATAAAAACGTTTTTAAAAACTACTTTTTTATGCTTTTGAAAGAAATATTTCGCGTTTATTAGTTCTTTTATTCCATTTTTATTCCTTTTTATGTTGTTTTGTTTTTGTTTTATTATTTTATCATGAATAAACAGGATTTTAATTCCAACAAATATGTAAGTTGGTAACATTTTGTAAAAAATAGCTTAATACTCAACATATACAAAGAAATTCTAGAAAGAAGTATAGATAATAATAAAATACGGCGCGTGTAATCAAATTGTTAGTACTCACTACTGGATTTTTCTTTGTTTTCATTTGCGCATTTAAAACATGCTGGAACTGGTGTGCTCTTTGCATACAAACACTTAAAAAAAAAAAAAAAAAAAAAAAAATATTACACTGCGTTTTAGTTTTTTGTCTTTTTGCGCCAGTCACAAAAGTGACATCGCCCAGCAATATTTCGTTGATTTTTAGTAAATTGTTTTCTTCAACACTAATATTTAGCTGTTCTTTATTCTGCCTTTCGTGTAAAATACAACGAATCCGAACTTTCGAGTTCCCCGGATAACTTTTCCTTGAGACACTAAGTGTGTATTTTTCAACTCATCTACAGTATCTATGTAAGTTACAAAATGTTAGCATCTCTGGTTTATTAGCTGCAACTGATTCTACGGAAATGTTCATAAAGTAATGATAACAAGAGAACCACTCTACATTTTCGGGAACATAACAAAAAAGAGAATCAAACTGAAATAAATCGAAACGATATCGGTCGCGCCGGTCGAATAGACCGTGTTTGTAAACTGATACTCTATCCTGGTTAAGTACAATGGTTTTTATTCTAGTTAAAACTGACTAGTCCTCATGCTTATCTATTATTCTAGGAATAGCTGAGTTATTTTCGTTGGAAGAACAGCACAGGTAAAATAACAAGTGAAATTAAAAAACTCGGCTCTTACGGGTTAAAGGAAAAGTAAGGGAGGATATTACTGGAAGTTATATGGGGCTAAAAATAAATAAGACGGCGAGATATAAGGGCTAAGATGGGAATTTTGTTACGAACAAAACGCCAGTTTCTGGCGATGGAAATGTAGGAAGGGATGTAAGTTGAGAGGAAATGCAAGGTACACGTTTAGAAAGAAAACGATACCTCAAATAAGATCTTCGAACCGAAAGAGGAGATATATTAGATTCAGCAGCCATTGCTGAAATAAGAGAAGATGTAAGAGCACCGAGACATAGACGGAGACAGGAATTCTCTAATCCAATTTGGAAAGAATCCATTTACAGTTCGGATTTTATTTTTAAAGCAGATAACAATAATACATTAATATTGAAAACAGCTTGCAACATAGATGTGCGAATCGCTTGCTAAGAAACGAGAGAAAAGTGTTTTAAATATATTCACAAGACCGTTTCAATCTACTTAATTTCGTTGACTATGTAATGAATAATAAAACCAAATACAATGATTAACAATAAATAATAGCAGTGTAACAATTAGAAACTCTAGCTGAGAAGCCGCAAGGTACAGCGGAGTTAAAATAATAATAATAAAAAAGAAAAAAAAAAAAAAAACTTCAACAACACAGAACGAGAACCAATTCGACCAGCAAAATCTTACCCGGGAACCAATTCGACCTCTCCCGAATATAGAGAACTTCCTCTTTTTGAAGTCGATAAAAAAATACTATCAGTGAGCGTAAATTCATTGATTTTTACAATAAAAAATCGCAGCTACCCTTTCCCAATGTCCTATCTCACTTCACCGATATACTCTCTGGTCTTTTGTCATTTTCTTAAGATTCGTTACTACGCTATTTCCGCTATAGTTTACATCAGAGCGAGCCCTAATGAAAGCTCTAGCTTCGTGTTTCTGTTTTTTTCTCGCTTTCTCTTCTGTATCTGAATTCCATAATTAATGCATGTTAGATCCTTTTTCAAATTAGTTAATTTCTCCTAAGCGCTCGCTTTTGTTGGTTTCCTCAATTATTGCAGTGCTCTTTAGAAGTAGTTCCTATTTTGGGTTTTCCTATCTTACCGTTTTCTAATAATTTTTAAATCTCATTTCGAACAAATATCCTCTATGGGCTTATTATATGTTTCCGAACTATGGCCCTTCAGTAGATCTATTCGATTAACTAAAAAAAAAAAGTAACATAAATTTATCCTTACATATATATATGTGAATCTCGTTGAATTGGTAAAGCAGTTGGACATTTTAAACGGTTTTTTATTGAATATAAAAATTTGTGATTTGTGTTGTTTTTTTTTAAAAAATGAGTCTAGACATTCGTCTGTGGGTTCCCAACCTAATTATGTAATTTATTCATAGTAAAACTACATTAGCTTAATTTTAATTATAGTTAATATAATACGATTTAGGTTACCGATTATATGCGCCTAAATTATAATACGTTATGTATATATTTCATTACTAGAACAGTAATTCTCACAACAACCTCCTAAATCACATATCAAAATTAAGCTATAGTATATCATAGAAATTCAACCAGTATATAGAGAGACACGTGAGAAACAATAAAAATGAAAATACCTACAAATGAAGAAAATAATTGAAATCCAACAAGGAGAAAGAATCAAAAACTTATCCGCATTACTAATATCATTATTATTCTTTACGTCACGTAATCGTCCATATCTTCATTTTTCTTTCCGGTCTATTGAAACTTTTTTCTTCTCGGATTTTCTTCTTCGGTGTACTTACCATTAATTTTTATCGACACTTTGTTCTCCCATATTATCTTTCTTACTGTTAACACTTCTTGAACGTATATAGCAAATTTTATCATAATTCTATAAATCTCTTTTCTTGCTGGTAATTTTGTATCCTCTGTTTTCAACCTCGTCAATTGAACTGTGACAATAAATCATTTTCGGTGACATTTCGTTAATTCCATCGCCGTACGTGCGCCTTTTAATACCACTTTCGGTAATATCATTTTTAAATAGCCTGCTAACTTTCCTTATTTCTGTTTTTTTCCATCTTTACGCTTCTACCCAAATTTCAATTATTTAATTCTAGACATTTTATCGGTATGTCAAAATATAGTCTTAAAATTTTGTACGTCAAAACTCGTCTTGATTTGTAAAGCGTTCAGATTGTACTTGATTTTCACTGCATTTTTTTGAACTCCGACTTTATAGCTAAACCGAGATTCGTTAACAGTTTCTGAGAAATCACAACATACTCCTTCTTCCCTGTGGATATAGCATGCTATGCAGGACAATTTTAAGGACGAACATTTCGTACCGGCTTGAAATTTTTAAATAAATTACTTTTGTTTGTTTTTTTTTTTGCATTGATCAATAAAATTCCCTTTCTGCGATTTCCACATCAGAATGTTCAACCGTTAATTCCGGTATCATTTGTGTTAACATGCACTTGGAATTCTTAAAATATCTGCGTAACGAACTTACATAAATTAAAAATAGCATCGAAGCCAAAAACCGTTTTCCTTGTTCTCTATTACTCCGCAATTCATCTTTCCCTTATTACTATATTAATTTTCGATCATTACCGAAAAAAATTCCTTTTCACTTAAATAATTCCTAAACTAATTTTAATAATTTTGTCCCTTGAATTATAATATATATTTCGGTATACTAAATCAAAGGCTTTGGTAGTATTATCAAATGTGCCATAGTTAATAGTAATTACATACGCGAAAATAGGATAATGAAGATTCAACGAACCTGTGTACAGATGAATTTGGTCATATTTGAAGTCGAGGTTTCCGTCAGCGTTCGGAAAGTTTACTGAATTATTAGTTTTCCCAACCGGCTATTTATATGTGCACTTCGAATAGTTTGAAAATTTCGTAATTAAATACGTCAGCGTATGAATTAATAAATCAAAAAAAGTAAAAAGTAAAAAAAAACGATTAAGACAATTAATAATTGTGACATTTACTTTTTACCATTTTCTTCACACGTGTCTGTTATCTTTTTTATTTCATGATTTTGTCCAGCTGGTAATGGTGTAGAACTTATTATTTTATCTAATACTCACTATTGTAGTTTTTATTGAAAGCGGCTTATATTTCATATAATCGACCGAGTGTGTCGGTTGCGACTTATCGCGTTTAATTTTTTTTATCGAAGGTTTTATTTTTTTTTTTTTTCGTTACGCATCGTTCAATGCGACCCAGGCTAAAAACTTTAAAAAAACAGGAAATTATAATTTTTTTTTAAATGAGCCAAAAATTATTCGAAGAAGGATAGGCGAGAAGCGATGATTTGGCGATCGTCCTGCAATTCGGGTGTAAAGTTAGAAAAGGTAATTCATGTTTCCATCAGATGTGTTTTAAGCGTAAACTGAGGATTATGCGTTACGCAACTGGGTAAATATTACTACATACGGAACAAAGAGCAAAAGAGAAATCAGACTAGATGTGGTCTATGCATAATTTTTGAATGCAATGTAAAACATAAGCTACCTGATAATATGTTAAAATATTAAAAATATTTCGTTAAGGTTTAAACGAATAAGTAGAACTCGGAAAAAATGTTTTTTTTTTACATTTTTTTTTTTTTTTTCGATTTATTAACCAGGAATCTTCATCCAGAAACAATTAAAAAAAGAGTGTCGATTATATTTTAATGCGATCAGATATTGTTAATCAGAAGAAACAAAAATACCGGAAATAATCTGCGGAAAAGGAAGCGATCGGATATATCGTAGTAAGAAGTACGAATAAACCTTAGCAAATGGGAATACATAGAGTAAAACGCTCAACAGAAAGAAATGAACACTACTAAGTGAATAAATAATCAGATGTGCTTCGTTTGAATAGAGAAGACAGCGTGATGAGGGGATATTTAACGGAAAACAACGAGACAACGAGCAGTTCGGTGGACGCTGTCTAAAGTTTAACCGCCAAAAAAAATAAAAAATAATAGGGATCCATTATTTTAGTGTTCTTATGAAAAATATTTAATCTTCAGAGGCAGACGATGTACTCAAAATTATGTTTTTGCCAATTTTTTAAGAAGTTTCAGTTTATTATTTTTTATTTTTATTTTTTTTTTTTGCTCGTCAACCAAAAATTTCTTATCGAAAGTTAATCTTAAGCGTCCGTTAGACCACGGTCAGACTGAATGTGTTATTGTGAGGGGGAAAAAACACGCTTCATTTCCCTGTTGAAAATTTTATTCAATTTTTTCGAATCCATCGTGAAAGTTTATTGACAAATTTCTGCAGAAATGTTTCTCCTATTTTTTTTGTTTTTTTTTTTTTGGACGCGAAAAAGGCTTTGACCCTCTTATTCATTGTTTGAACAGTGCGGAAAAATAACGATATCAGCAGCAAACAGTGTAACTTTGATCGTCAACAGGGTTTGACGACTCAATACCGATGTCTACAGAATTTCATGATTACATCGCACGTGTGTATCGATCTTCAAGGAAATTTCCGACAAGAAAAAGGTAGGCAGCTGCGAAAACTATTTAAACTTAGGCGATTAAAAAATACAATTACAAGATGCTTATTGTTTCTCATGGCTCGAGCAGCGGATTTATATTAAGTTTGACTAGACGTTATTTTTCAATTGCGACAATTAAAACTAGGAGAGGAGATCCTGAAATTCAAGATTTTAGTCTGCTGTTATACTGAAGTGAAAGATATAATATAACTGTTGATGAGATTTACATAAATGACTTCTGCTAATTTCCAGCTTGGCCGAATTTAGAAGTTTCCTTCACTTTGTGTAATATTGTAAGAATTTGCTGAATTACATCATTGCTCAGGGGGTTTTGAACACAGATTAATTTTATAAAACTGGCCGTCTGTTTTCGTTTTTCCGGAGAAAATGGATTAATATAAGATTCTCAACACATTATCGGGGATAAAAAGTATAAAGAAAATTAAAAAATAAAACGGTTTAAATTCGGACTAGGTTCAAAATTACGCCTATCCCTAAAAATAATCACTCTGATGATGATATTACTAATTGCGGATCTATATCCGTTTTCCCAATTTTCGAACTAGTTCTTTATAAAAGGATGTATGTACCGCTAAAAAATTATAGTTCAATGTATCAGTTCAGTGCCAGAAACGGGGTGGATCATCTTCTCGCCTCTTGTCGCAAATTTCAACAAGAAAGATCCGTATGTGTTTCAAGGAGGGTGCTGGTTTTCCCGAAGTTCTAGCGCATAGTGAAACGGCGTGTAACAACATCTTCAAATTTTTTAAGCTCACCCCAGACTTTTCCCGCTTATGTATGGTAATATTGTATATCAGTAACTTTTTTCTTTTTCTTTCTGTTTTACATTAAAAAAGAAAAATTTATTTAGAAAATAACCAGGATAATTAATTTTACACAAAAAATAAGAGAACCTTTAACGGTTACGTGCACACCCGGATTTACCTACGCTATTACACACCTGAGGTTTGTTTTTTTAATTTTTAATCAACAATAAGGGGGGTTGTATTTTACATCTGTACTTTATATTAGATATTTATAAATCGAATTAGCACGTTTTCGGGTATAAAAATGAGTGCAGGTAAAAAAAAATTAGGCCATCTATATGAGGTAGGGATAAATCGTTTTAGATCGTTACTTCGTTCCGTACATTTAGAGGATTATTAAACGTGCCAACAACGTTTGCACGTGAACAAAGCGGCTCCTATCCGAGATATCATATGGAACGTGTTCAATAAAAATCTTTCGTCAGTGTACAAACCCACCGAAAATCTGACGATCGACGAGCGACTTTTTCCTTTTTGTGCTAGTATCAAATTCACAGAGTATATTCCATAAAAGTATGGTGGATATGCGACGTGGAGAATGTCTATCCCTTACAAGATATTTTGTACACGGAGAAACAGGGAATGTTCAAGAAGTAAATCAGGGTGGTTGTGAAGGATCTTGCGATAATGTACGAGGGCTTTGGGAGAAATATCCCGATGGATAACTTCTTCACTTCGGTGCAGCTTGCTAATCATCTCTAATCTTATATAATTTGACTATGGTTGGCATGTTGAAAAAAAAAATAAAAAAATCGTGCACTTCAAGGCCGTGTCCACGGGGGGGGGTTAACTACCCCACCCATGAGAACTGAAATATTTATCATAAATACACAAAAATCTGAAAAAAATCAAAAGTTTAAAATAAATATTGATGAGTTTTTTTTAGGGTGTTCTTACCTACTTTTAAAAGAAAAAAGAAAAATTATGCTCCATATTTTTAAGTACTTCATTAATATCTTATGCAAAATTTTTTATTACGAGTATAATTAATAACATATGTGTAATTTTTATTAATGTTCATATACGGGGTAATTCATTTATGCGAATTATTAATACATATAAATCAAAATGATGGTAATTATTATTAGTACGAATATTAGTGAAAAATGTATTGTTATTTATAAAATAAATATGCAAAGAAAATTTTCAACCTCCCCCCTCTTTCCAAAATTCTGGGCACCGGCCTGGGGTGCACTCCACAAGCTTTTGCACATTTTAAATCAAGAGAGAAATTTTTGTCATTGTTTGGATTCCGCAAAAAAGTAACTTTATATTTGTACATGCCGAAAACAAAAGGTAAATCTGTTATATTGGCATCTACGATGCACACAGATAGGTGACCAACGACGCGAACAAATAAACCGAGTACGATTTTATTTTACAAGTATAAGGCTGGGGCCGATACAATGGACCAGTCGGTACATGTGTCACCGACGCACTAACCGCTGGCCGCTATTTTTTTTTTCAATATTGTTTATGTAGCTTGTCTACGTACGTAATTTATTACGAAAATAATAAAGGAGGCTGTTAAAAACAGACAAGTTATGCAGAATCATTCATCGAAGTTGAGCAAAGGGAGTATCTTAGAAAGGCAAGTTTTACCTCTGACTGAGTTTCTGGCTGAGCCTCAACTTCGGCAAGAACCAACAGACCGGATACATTTTTTTTTTCTTGTTTTTTAGGTTTTGTCCCTAGGTTTGCCAATAATAGACGATTACCCATCAGCACGTGTGCATAGCAGCAATTAGGAGTAACAAGGAATGGAATCTGACAAAGAACGCTATACCAAGGATGGAGAAATAATGACAATTAACGTCGATAAATGCCAAACATATGCATCCTGAAAAGAAAAGGAATGATATTGCCTAAGGTAAAAAGGAGTTAGCTGTCCCACATAGCATGGCCATATCTGCAATTACAGAGCCCACACTACCAACGGACAAAGAGAAATCTGTCTACAAATAATTAAGGAAGAAGAAACACGAGATGTTTAAAAAGCAGTTAGAGCCATCAAGGACCAAAACTATATAGACCACAAAGCTTAGCGTGCTGTGAAGCGTTATCCGAAAGTTCAATGACTTTCTCTATCACTATAAAGCAGAGTTTATAATTGTTAATTATGAAAATTGAATAATAGTTATGGCGACGACTGCGAAAACAGCGCCTAGGCCGGATAAAAGTTACTGGATCGTGTCATCTGTATTGTAAACAAGCGGTAAAAAAAAAAAAAAAAACGCAGAAAAATTATAAAAAATGATGATAATCGTGAATAGGCATTAATGAACATGCGATGAAAGTAACAAAATGTAAAAAGTATGCGGAATAAGTAATGATCTATTTTTTTTCATATTAAATAAATACATTTTACAGCGTAATAATTTGTTATTATTTATTTAATAATTATTTATATTTATTATTTGCACAATGAATATAATTTAATAGCATGATATTTATGTAACAACAATGAATTTCCACTAAAATCATGTGTTTTCATACGAGGATACCCGGGGTGTGTCCAGCGTGTTGTTTTCTTCAAAATGAAAATTTTCATTGTTAAAAATTGAAACAAAATGTTTTGACGTCACCATTCAATAGAAAAAGACCGTCGAAGCACAAGGATCTGAATGGATTTGGAAAAATATTTAGGGGGGTCATAAAAAATGTTCACAAAATGTCCGTTGGTGAACAATCGAGTACCCCCGGGGGGTGTGCACATAAGGGTTAATTAGGCGAAACTCTTACTGACATGCCGTGAATCTGAGAACAGCTTAATAGTTATGTTTCCTAAAAAAGTTAAAGAACCTTCGCAAAACTTTGTTAATTAAAAAATAATGAAAATTATTGACATTTAAAGTGCAAAGATGAAGACGAGTACTAAAGAATCTAAGAGTTTCGATAAAGAGTTGTTACGGCAATTATCATTTGCATTTAAATTTTGAATCTGGACCAACTATCGCGATTTGCTGCAGTACACTGTACTTAGGTTTTTTTATTGTAATTATCACATAATTAGTGTGCTAAAACGAAAGGAAAACTGACTAGAAGAAATAAATCTTTACTGAAGATAGACGGGGTGAGTTATGTAGAAAAATTAGAGAAAAAGAAAACATTTAGACCAAAAAGGCGAACCGAAAAATATCACGATTTTAACAATAGATAAGCAATTACAATGTAAATAATAGAAACTATCAAAAAATTCGGCGGAATAGCCTACAAGTTGACAAATACAATTTTGCATCGAACATGCAAAAAAGCAACAGCAGTAACTTAAATACATATTGATCTATTTCATCGTCTGGTTAAATAAACTACTCGAAAGCTTCTATTTATTCAGTTAACTCAGGTGGCGTACAGATAATGGAAATACACTCTCTATGCTATTCGTAATTACACAGCAGGGTCTCCAACCTCATATATCAAACAGCAACTGGAATTGAATGTTAATACGATCAAACAGTAAACTAGAAATTTATTTATTTTTGTACACCGTGTATTATTATCGTTATGTACAAAAAAAAATGAGCATTATGTAAATTTGCGAATTTCACATTTTGCCAATGTGTAAAGAAGCGGAAAAAATTGTTTCCTTTTATATTTCGTGTGAAATCATTCGATATTACATAAAATCCACAAGACCCTGTGTAAAATATACAGATTTCACTTCGGTAGTTCCGGTTATATGTTGATCAAAAAAAATTGATCAAGTAATAAGTTTTGTATACATACTTTTTAGTAAAATATCAAACTGAATTAGAGAGATATATTTAATAAGTATAAAAACAAATAAATTCCTTAATAACAAGCATAAATTAATCTACTTAAATTAAAATAAATACCTCAATTCAAAGAAACGTTTTCGGACGTAGCCTATCATCAGCTAAGAACACAGAATACGCTCAATTAAAAAACGCATTATTTACCTACATTTAGATATATTTAACTTATTCAATGTCCCACGGGTTATTTAATTCAGGATAGTTATTAACAAGTTACCACACACTTATATTAAAATCGTATGTGTACGTCTATAATGTTAAATGTTCATGTTTGCTGTCTGAGGATACTTATGGAAGACACTCCTCCGTTTTAGTTCTCCAAACATAAAGATAGCGACATTGCGAGGCGCGTAAATACTGTGATGTTGTAGCTCCACTGTAATTTCGAGATATTTAAACGCTGCGTGAAGTGTGTGTATTTCTATCAAATTTTCGTAAAAATCATTGACTTTCGAACTGTTGTAAACAGTTTAATAGCATTATAATTTCGTTTCTCGCAAGTGCAACTAACCTCTAGATTGTTGCATTTCTTGAATAATCATTCGCTCAGTTGAGACTTAAATGTTGAATATCGGTAATTATTTTTGAATTTAATGTATGAAAAATTACACGCGATGTAACAATTTAATCACAAAATTTTTTTGGAATGTCAAGTTAAAACTATTCTATGCTGAATGATTGTTTTTTTCGTTTTTTAATTTTTTTTCTCTACTAAATGAATATATATTTTACTAATAGAATACTAATAGAAACATTTACTAATGAGCAACACAGCTTGAAAATTTGGAACAGCGAATTTAGAGTTCGCAAATTATCAAATTCAACGAGAAGAATAATTTTGTCTAATTCATCACCGCATATATTTACCGTGTATAGAGTAATACGTAGGATGAAGAAACCATACCAGATTCAATAATAGTAACGTAAGATAATGAACAATTTAGAATATATATGTATATATATATATATAACCACAGGCCACGATCAAGGCCGTGTCCACGGGGTGGATTTTGGGGGTTAAACCCCCCTTATTATAAATACACAAAAATCTGAAAAAAATCAAAAATTTAAAATAAACATTGATGATTTTTTAGGTTGTTTTTACCGACGTTTAAAAGAAAAAAGAAAAAATATGCTCCATATTTTTAGGTACTTCATTAATATATTAAGGGAAAATTTTTTATTACCAGTATAATCAATAACACATGTAATTTTTATTAATATGTTTATACGGGGTAATTCATTTATGTAAATTATTAATACATATAAATCAAAATGATGGAAATTATTATTAGTACGAATATTAGTGAAAAATCTATTTGTTATTTATAAAATAAATATGTAAAGAAAATTTTCAACCCCCTCCCCCCTCCAGAATTCTGGGCACGGGCCTGGCCACGATAATAATAAATTATCCAACCACAGTTAAATAGAAATACAATAAAACGACATTCATTTGCACAAGTGGAAACAGGTACGTCAGAAGAACATACCAATGAAATAAATGAAAACAATTTGACAGCAGTTTGGATGAGATAGACATTGGAAGAGACCAATAAAAATACAGTACGACAAATAAATGAAGAAAATTATACAAACAAAGAAATCGAACGGGCAATAATGCAAAAACAAAATCAACACAAGGAATAAATTCGCAAAGATTTAAATAGAGAGTAACGATAATAGAGAGGAAGAAAATAAATAACAGCAACAAATACGCGCAAAGTAAGTAAAAATATTGACATCATCAAAAACTACGAGCGACAAGAGAGTTAACAAGGAGACCAAATTAACTCAAGGTAATACAACCAGAAAAAGCATTAGCAACATTTAGAGATACAATAGAAAACCAGCATAAAATGCAATCGAAGTGTTTAAATTATAAACAAGCGGATGAAATAATAACTTAAATGAATAGAAAAGAAGCAGCAATGGAAACGATTAAAAATATCGCAAAATATAATCAAATAAATATAAACTTAATCATAACACAGTTACATCAGATATATCCTAAAATGTGTATCAGATAATGGTAGTGAAATTAAAATTACCAAAATCATCGATAAAATCATACTAGAAATAAACGGAAAAACTATACGTAAAAAACATAACTCAGTGGTGCATAAATAGTGATTAAAACACTTTTCAATACAATGAAAATCATCGTAAAATATTGAAAGATTTATTACTTACAAAAATATAATTCCACAAAATATCGGTATTGCATTCAAAATATAACAATAATTACGTACCGATTATCAATAAATTAACGATAATGTACCGATCTAATTTACCCATTAGTACTGTATACATATATATCTCTCTATTATATAAAGTGATTTTTGCCGATAAAATACATTCTTTCATAATTGTATACAATTGTACCTAGATGGCGCTATATTTTTTAATTATATAGCTATTATGCACTGCCATTTTGTGTTCATTTTAATGATTTAATTAGAATTGTTTTTTGTTTTATGTTAGTGCAATTTAATTTTTAAGTGCAACGGGAAGACCGAAATTGCAATTTCCGAAAGAAGAAATAAAACAGCGGTTGCGTTTTTATTTTTAATAATATAATTAAATTCATAATATTGTATTTGAAGAAGTTTTACAATAAACACTTCCTTATTTAAATTTTTTATTACAATCCGGAAGTGCGCGCAAGGGCAAAGCCTCTTTCATTATTATTCTAGCTATTCAATTGTTTCCAACTGGAGAAGTGCTCCCAAGCTTCTTCCTCACATTTTCCAACTTACCCCTACGACTTTGTCGCCCTTCACACACATATACATATATATATATATATATATATATATATATATATATATATATATCATCATCATCATATATACTCTTTCATTCATAATCTCCTCTCGCATTTCATTCTGTCTATATTGTCTTGCTTCGAGTTCCGAGACATATGGACGTAGCAGGTAAGAAAATGGCAGATTCTTTGCCTCAGATTGCTGCATCTTCCTGCCTTTTAAAAAATTTCTGTTTTTTATCTACTTCCCATATGCCCGAAAGTCTATACTATATTCTGGCCAGATATTTAAACTCCTTCCTTCTCCAATAAACTTTCCCATCTGCCTAACTTTGATTTTATGATTTTCTTTCTCTCCGCTGTTTTTCTATCGTCTTTGTAACTTGTGCTCTTCTAAATCATACACTGCTGCCTACCTCGCGTTTTAATTTTCTTTTGACTTACCCCTTCACAATCGCCGTTTTCATCCTGATTACAAAACTGTTTACAACCCTAACCGTACCTTGGTTAAATTTCGACCTCTCTCGACTGAATGTGTCATTCCATTTTGTAATTTGTTATCTATTGTCACTCTTCCCATATTATCACGGTTATTAGTTTCATTATTCTACGGTTGAATCGGCATTCTTCTTTTCTTCGTCGATTTTGGACACACTTTTAAAAAAAAGTAATATATTTTTAAGGTCTGTTTTAATTTCTTCAAAACTTTTATAAAAGAACTATCGCTTACAAAAACATACTTTTTTATGTTGCTAGCAAAAAAAAAAATAAAGCTTTAACTATTCGGCAGAACGAGCAGGACTTTATGTTTTTTTATTCTTTGCGAATGTACATATGTGCTCTCTTGTTTGCTTCTTTAACTAAGTAAATTTTTTCTGTGTGTGTGTATTATTTTTGTTATTTCTTTTTTAAAATAGGTTATGAGATTTTTTTGCAAAATAATTCTACCAGAAGGTAACATATATTATAGACAAATTTATGCGACGAATGCCCGCTAAAATGTATACATAAATGCATACGCGATGCAAATAGCGATAAATTATGCGAAACAATAACGTGTAAACAAGCTTAATGCGGAAACTAATTCATTGTTATTATGAATAAATTATTTTTCGACATAATAATTATTGGAAATACTGTGCGCGATTTCTACCTTTAGTCTGATTTATTTGAAAATTACGTGCGGCTTGTTCGTTAGCTGTAAGTAGATCTTAACTTTACTTCAGTAAATATAAGTTCTTTTTTTTTTTTTTTTTTTTCTTCTCAGGCGGAACTATTTTCGGACTAAACGGAAAGTAACTTATTGGAGTGAAAAGCAGAAATTTGCTAACTGTACCTCTATTTTCAGTGGGTTTTTTTTTATTCCTTTTTTCTTGAAAAATTTTGTTCAAAATTTGGATAAATCTTTAATAGTAATATTTAAATGTTATCCTTATAACTAACTGATGCGCGAATTCGTCTAATTTTTTCGTACAGAGATTCACGAGTTCAATGCAACCGTAAATAAAATTTGAATCCCCCCGTACCTATGGCAAAGTATCGGGAATTATAAAAACTAACGTTCATAGATTATGAAGTTTAAAGTATCTTTAGATAAACATTGGTGGCCAGTATTATCTTTCCGCCCGTTATATTTTCAAAGATATTTTAGAAATTCATTTACGGAATTTTGCTTTAGCAACGGTGCAATATAGAGTGGTAAAAACGTGTTATATAGGAAAAGCATATTTCATTGTACGATATGTATGCACTGCCTGTAAAATTCAAATAAAAGATGAAAAAGGTTGTATTTTAAAATACCGTCGGATTCTTGTCTTTCGTGCTCTAGGGACTTTAGACATTGTTTAGACTTACAGTGAAGTAAGCTATTGCGTCATTTAAAAAGATTTAATCAATTGTACTTCTATTAGTTAAGTAAAATAATTTCGCCGAAATGAGAAAATAAAAACAGAGCAAAAATGTAATGTGTTTTATAAGAAGAACGAAGATAAAACAGGTTAAAAATATTAAAATTTCTTATTCTATTTGTGGTTTTACGGTGGCGCACCAAAATACCAAAAGAGGTTTAGGAAGTCGCCTTACTAGAACGATTTGTAAAGTAATATTTACAAGTATAAAGTAATCTATTATGTTATCAAGCTGTTTTCCGCGATTTTAACCGAAAATATGTCCGTTCTTTACCAAAATATTCATTAGGGTCAGCTGAGTTCCATCTCTGGAGATCTCATAGCTTTCATCATTGCAAAATCGTCTGTTTCCTATTTCTTATTCACTACTTTTTCTCGCCTTACTTGTTGCAACGTGATGATGGTTTAATGCAGTCCACAAATATTTAGCTTTCCTTTCAGAAAAATCCATTTTGATTTTCAACGATATATGTATATACAATAAAGGTGAGCTGCTAAGGGATATTTAAGACTAGTCGTAGTGTTGGATATTTAATTATCAAAGTCGATGTCCCTGATTATTCGTTTATATTGCAAAAAAACTTATGACATTTCGACCGTGTAGCATACAAAGTTTTTTAAAGTTTTATTAAAGTTTCCCGAAGCAAAACATAATTTTTCCGTGAGCAACTTATGGAAGTAAAAAAGAAAAATTTTCTCAAAATACTAATGGTGATATTAAATTTTTAGTTCGTAATGTTTTTTACTTAAATTAAAATTGTGCTCGTATTAGGAATGGATTCTTTATTCTAACGTTATTTTTATAAATTAGTGTTGCCCGCGGCTTCACCCGCGTATTGATACTTCAGTTTTTCGTTATTTTTTTTTTTTTTGTCTTAAGATTTTACTAAGCATTAATTTCTTTCATTCAATTTTCCTTTCTCGGCATATTAATAATTAAAACAAACTTTAAGTACACATCACCAGAACAAACCGCGTGACTTCTGTTGCAGGATGCTTTGAAAATCTCTCTATAATTTAAATTTCAAAAATATTTTAACGAAATCAATTTTTTTATGGAAAATAGGTAGTTATTGTGAATTATTTGAAGAAACGAATATATATATACATATATATGTATATTATAACGAAAAATTATTTACAATGTAACGTATTTACGTAATTAATATTTACGATCACGCTTCAATACCGCGTTTATGTTGTAAAAGACTGTTTCTCGCGGTTTCAACAGTAAATCTGTATGTTCTTTAGCAAAAATATTCACCAGGGTCAGCCGCGTGTGCCGTCTCTGGAGGTCTCGAGCTTTTATCGTTGTAAAATCATCTGTTTCTTATTCCTTATTCGTCATTTTCCTCGTCGTATTTGTCTTAACGTGGTGATGGTTTAATGCCGTCTACAAAAATTTGATCTTCCTTCTAAAAGATCCATTTTGATTTTCAACGATAAAGTCCCGTCATTTTAAAAATACCCGAAACCAACAACTGGCATATTACGCGAGTAGTCAATAAAAGCGGGGACTGGAAGGTCCGCTAATCCGAACCCCAATTCCTGTCCCGGAGGCGAAAATTCACCCCAGACCGGTAATCCGAACACAAAACTCACCCCAATTCATGTCCAGGTGTTCAAAATTCACCCAAGTTTCCCCCGATTCCTCCGAGTTTCCCCCGGACGGTTCCCGTGCATATCCGATAAACCGAACGTCCAAACAGTGTCCAGAGGTCAATAAACTGTCCAAAGTGTTATTCGGGGGCGCAAGTAACCCCAATTAGTGTCCAGGTGCTGAAAGTTCCCCCAAGTTCCCCAAATTTCTCAGAAATTCCCCAGTACGCGTCCCGCTCGTTTCCGATAAACCGAACCGATTATTAATTAACATAAGTATATTAATTAATGTCCGAAAGTAACCCAAGTCTCCGCTGACCCCGCCAGTCCTGCTATGGTACTGCAATTTTTTTTTCAAAATTCAGGACCTGAGTATGAAAATTCTAAAATTTAACCCCAATATATTATTTAAAGCGTAAATCTAACCCAACACCTCCGTTACACCTCTCACACGTATATTTCGTTCCCGCGCACGCTCCGGTCGCCGTCGCGAAAGCGCACGCGCAGATCCCACGCATATATCTAACACAACGTTATTCTCCGCGAAAACGCATACGCTGATCCCGATACCGCGATTGTTTTAATATATTTCAAAGTCTAAATTTTAATTTTCCCGATTCCCCGATCTTACTGCCATATGCCAAGACGCACGTCCCGATCCCGCGCATATATCCAATATAACGTTCTCCGTCGCAAAAGCGCACACGCCGATCCCACGCATATTCCGATGTCCACAGCGATATCCCACGCACACACGCGCTCCGTTCCCGATACCGCGATTGTTTTAATATATTTCAAAGTCTAAATTTTAATTTTCCCGATTCTCCGATCTTACTGCCATATGCCAAGACGCACGTCCCGATCCCGCGCATATATCCAATATAACGTTCTCCGCCGCAAAAGCGCACACGCCGATCCCACGCATATTCCGATGTCCACAGCGATATCCCGCGCACACACGCGCTCCGTTCCCGATACCGCGATTATTTCTTTAATATTTCAAAGCCTAAGTATACATAATATAAAATTAGCCGAAGTATATTTTTTATTTTCCTGATTTCCCGATCTTACTGCCATATGCTAAAGCGCTCGTCCCGATCTCGCGCATATATCTAACGCAGCGTTATTTTCCGCGAAAGCGCACGTACCGATCCCGCGCATATATCTAACATAACGTTCTCCGCCGCGAAAGCGCACACGCCGATCCCCCGCACATCTCGTCCGTTTACGCTGCTCCAATTTTTTTTTTAATTATTATTTTTTTCACATAATAACCCAATCACTGCTCTGATGTCTAAACCTAACCGGTTATCCAAAACATTTATAAATTAACAAATCAATTATTTCTATAGTCTAAAATATCCTTAGTCTCCTTTACCCCTTCCACCCTCTTTTCCGATCGATTCCGTTATTTTAATATCGAATATATCGCATTCTATTTACTTTTACTACGACCATTAAAACCCCGATCGATGCTCCCGACGCCTCCGTCATTTCATATTGAGAGGTAATTATTTTTTTATGTGACCGCTATGAAAGCACACCGTCCATTCCCGTACACCCATCTGATGTCGTTAGTTCCCATACCGTTCATAATAACTTTTATTCAACTCCAAGTATTATGGAATTATTACAATTATATATTTTCTTCACTTCCGATCATTTCTTCTGACCGTTCATAATATTTTTATTTTCCTCCGGTTCTAAAAATAAATCCTACAATGTCTTCAACGCGATGAATGCGCACACATCTTCTGCAGTTAGTTTCCATATCGTTCTTAATAATTTTTCGAGCATAAATATTATAGAAATAGCCGAAGTATATTTTTTTTTCGTTTCTGATCATTTCTTCCGACCGTTCATAATATTTTTATTTTTCTCCGGTTCTAAAAATAAATCCTACAATGTCTTCACCGCTATGAATGCACACCCATCTGCTGTCGTTAGTTCCCATACCGATCATAATAACTTTTATTCAACTCCAAGTATTATGGAATTATTCTAACTATATTTTTTTTCGCTTCCGATCGTTTCTCCCGAACGTTCATAATTTTTTTCCAGACATATGTATTCAAAAATGAAATCGAGTATAATTTTATTTAACACGGTTTCATAATTTCCCTCTCCATCCCCTATTCATCATACACAAATTACAATTCTTTCATAATATAGTTATGTTCTAGACCCAGTCAACCAATCAACTCTCGCAGAAGTGTAGACGTTGCCTCCAACACCCATTTCACTATCAATTATTGTATATTATTGTTAGATTATTTTTCCAAAAAGTCTTTTGAAATTTTTTTCCGTTCGTACATATTTTTTTTATTTTATTTGCTCGACATCCATTTCCATGCATACACGTTTCCCTAACAATTATAATATGTTTTATTTATTTTTCAACTCCTCCCAGACTTACATACACGCCATATTGTCACACTCACAGATAGGTTCCTTATTAATCGTGACCATTTTTTTTTTTTTTTTTTTTTTGTATTATCCGCGGGAGCATATCACATCAGACCCACACATATACCACACACAGTTATTATATTTAATTTTTAATTATCGATCTTTAATTATTTTTACTGGTATTATTTTTCTGACACATTCACCCCGTCATACATACTTTGTAAAATCTTTTAACATTTTGATAGAGAAAATCTCAGGGCACTAAATAATTTTTATCAACATCGTAACTAAGTTTAATATTATACACATCTCAGTATAATTATTAAACGAAGGAACTATTATTTTCATTGACGATATTGTTGCTACAAACATTAATCGTCCTTTTCCAGGTATAGTCAACCTCTTCGTGTATTCGTCTCGTCTTTCTATCAACCTTTGACCGCTCAATACTCCCCCGCTATTTACCGTTATTCGCTAGAAGAATATTTTTTTAGACATGTTCAAATACACACATACACATAAAAAAATCGACATCAACGTCATCGAACACTGATCTCGACATTTCCAAGAAATTCAATCGCTGCTCTACAGTCTAAGATGTCTCCGCCCGCCTCACCGTTCGTTCGTAACATTATTGAAGCGCCTGTCATGTACCGTTATTTACGACCTTTTACAACATACAAATCCACGACATGTATACACCTTTTCTAGAAAGCATGGTGAAAATGGACAATCTCTCCCGATGAAAACCAGCTTGAATGATGTACCGTTATTTCATTCATTTTGCAGAAGGTTAATTTAAGGCGTCCATGCATCTTTTCTACTAATAAATAAGCAAATGTAACCTTTAAACCTTTCTACCTTTTTGCAATCAATTTACTGATTGTACATACTTTTTATATTTTTTCCACATACTCCTTGATCGTCACAACCACCACAAAAGCGCACCATCCATTCGCACACACTCATCTGCTACCGTTAGATCTCATATCATTCATAATAACTTTTTTCAATTCTATTAGTTTAAGAATATTTCATTTTTTTTTGTTGTTTTTTTTTCTAACTCTAACATTTTTTTTTTTTCGAAATCTTTCGTATTATATTTTTTCTCCAATATGTATGCTCACTATCGTAGCGTAAATGTGCGTCGCTTATAACCTTACATGCATGTTGCCATACCGTTGTATTAGATCGTGCGACAATGTTATTGAGTCTGCTGAAACAGGATCTTCCTCTTCATATCTTTTGTAGAAAACGGTTTACATGTACACACCTACACTTAAACACACATATCTTCATCCCCCCTTGACAGCGTCTTTCAAACACCTCTACAACCAAACGAATGTGGTTTTTCTGGTACAACCCTCCCTTTTCAAAGGCATGCATTGAGGTAGATTGTTGAACGGATCTGATCGTGCAGGCAGTATTAGTTTTATGTTAAACGTGTTCATTTTGTAGAATCTGTGTTCTTCACGCATTATTAAAAATTTACTGTAATGGTAAAAGTAATAATTTTCTATTTTTTAGTAGAAAGTTAAAAAAACAGTAATCAAACATGAATAACAATACCGAATCGATTGATATTAAAGCCGACGAATTTATTCAGAATTCCTTTTCGAGTGATAGCGACTCGCATACGTCTTCTTCACCTCCAACACCGCAAAATGATGATGGTTATACATCAGAACAATCAACATCCCTTGAACGCAAAATCGTTGGTCCTGTATTATTATCAGAACAATTGGATATAGCGGAATATTTTGTAGATATCAGCGTCCATATAGATTGTGATTATGGGTTTCGAGTAACTGAACTAGCAATGATTGATATGTCTGGAGGGAAGTGTTTGCATACATTGTATAAGCCAAGCAGAGCATGGCATGCATCAAAAATGCCACATTTACAATGTTCTTCAGTGAGTTATTACTTGAAGAACCCTTCATTATTTCCCTGTCGTGAAGAAATATTCATCGCACGCGATATATTCACGATATTGTCCCAAAAACCGAGGGCTCGCGTATATGTTTTAACAGTATATGCTAAACTTACACTAATGGAACTTAACGAAAAGTCTGAATTGTTGCGTGATTTAGACTACGAAATCGTTAATATGGATCAAGTCTTTCGATTATCTAGTACTGAGAATCTACATGAAGAGTATTTTGGTATAAGCAATTTGATAACTTGTAAACACCATAATGAGAATGATAGTTTTCATTGTGCGGTGAAAAACGTTATGGTGATGAAGGCATGGTACGATCATGTCATCCGTCCGCTGAAGCTTATGAATAATCTAAATATAAATGATTTAAGTCAGTTGTTCATTAAAACCACCAAAGAAATGATAATTACGTTATTTCCAAGTTGTGTTGGAGACATTTATACATTTTTACCAGATAGACTAAAACAGGATGATACGATAAAATCACTTCTACCATGTTTTGAACATGAGAATGATGAAGAATATTATTTCGATGACGATATATTTCTGCATAGTACTCGAAATTGTATGAAAGTAAAAGATTGTATCGACTGCCAACGTACAATTCGCGCAGATTAAAAATTCATTAATTCGATCGTTTTTAACAATTTTGTATATTTTTTCTGTATATTTTTGTGTGTATTTGTACATATATATTTTTTTTCAGACCGTTCGTTTTTATGTTTTCTTTAAAATTTTTTAAATATATTTTTATACACATGTAAATACTGTTTTGTATATATTTTGTATATATTTTTTCCCTCAATATCTATTCATTCTCATATTGTATATATTTTTGCTAATTATTTTTAATCTTTTTCCGATCCTTTCCGATTTCCGTTTATTTAATTTATTTAGCGATCTATCCTTCTCTCCCCCTCTTAACTTAAAGTACTGGTAATGACGAAATTTTCAAAAATCTGAACCAGTCGAGTATAATGTATATATAATTATTTAATTTTCGAATATATTTCCACATAATTTGTTCATATCTGTTTAGATTAAAAAATTAGATTTTTGTCTGTAATACACCATTTTTTTATTTTTTTTTGTGTGTAATAAGCGTATTTAACTGTTATACTTTTTCACGTACATCACGTATTTCCGCAGCTGTGAGAGTTTTCATCTGTTTGTAAGATACAACCTCTGACTCTAAATGTTCTCTAAATATTTTTTTTTTGAGCCTAAATATTATAGAAATAGCCGAAGTATATTTTTTTCGTTTCTGTCCATTTCTTCCGACCGTTCATAATTTTGTATTTTTTCTACAATATGTATGCTCACTATCGTAGCGTAAATGTGCGTCGCTCATAACCTTACATGCATGTTGCCACACCGTTGTATTAGATCGTGCGACAATGTTATAGAGTCTGCTGAAACAGGTTCTTCCCTTTCATATCTTTTGTAGAAACAGACTCACATGTACACACCTACACACCTACACACCCACACACACACATATATAACCCAAAGAACACCTGCAAACTTCGTTCAGACACACCTGCATCCAACTTTCACCAAAGGAATGTGGTTTTTTCTGGTGCAACCCTCCCTTTTCAAAGGCATGCTTCGAGCTCGAATGTCGAACGGATCTGATCGTGCAGGCAGTATTAGTGTTATGTTAAACGTGTGGAATTTGTTGAAGCTGTGTTCTTCACGCGTTATTAAAATATTCTCAAGAACGATAAAGTCTGTAATTTCCTACGTCTTTTCTCTTTTTCGTTCGCTCTTTATTTTCTGTCTTTTTTCTCTCTTATTGCACGTTATTCTTTTCGCTCTTATTTTCTCTCATTTTTTTAGTATAAATATTACAATAATAATCGAATATGAATAACAATACCGAATCGAATGTCGATAATGTCGCGGATTTCATTCAAAATTTTTTTGTAAATGATAATGATAATGCAATGTTTCCGGACGATTTTCCAAATATACATATGCCGCCACCACCACCACAAGCAGAAGAAACATCATTACAAGGGCCTTCGCTACATTCATTCTCAGATTTCATTCCATTGGCTACATCAACACCTTTAGCATCACCGGTAATGTCACAAGATTTGCAAACTCCGTCGTTAACACAAGTACCTTTGGTACATGATGAAAAAGAATATAGCACAACAATGTTGGAATTACCCAAAGAAATATTTAACCGAAAAGCAGTCGTCTATGTTAAAGACCCTAACGATCCAGAAAATAAAAATAGTTTCATGTATGCGGTTTTAGCAAAATTTACATCAAAACCGTCATCGATGTGGCAGTACAATATTCTACAGAAAGTATACGATTTCAGCTTTATTCACTTACCGATCCAATCGCTGACTGATATTGAAACGTTTGAAAGAATAAACGCTGTATCAATCAACTTATACAAGCTGATAGAAACCGACTATACAGATCAAAGTACATTCAACTACAAAATAAAAGTCGTGTACGCTTTCCGAAAAAATCACAGTTTGTTAAATCATAAACATCACACAAACATATTATATTGGGGATCTAATGGAAATTATCAATTCGCATGGATAAAAAAATTCAGTCGATTGTTGCGGATCCAGTCGCCGAAAGCGAAATTTGTATGCTGGTCATGTCTCGATCCCATGAATACCGATTACGAACATAATAATACTCACAGATGTGACGCAGTCAGTTGGCGTAATATGCACTATATGTAATTAAATAAAGACGTATTTTTCGTATTCATAGATGTATTTTTATTTTTCAAAAAATCTTTTTACATTGTTTCATACAAATTAATGTAATCTATATAATATAATAAATATTTTCATATGTATACATTTTTGTTTTTATTTTCCATAAACTTAAAATTCCAATTTTACTATTGTTGTTAATATATTCCAAACTCCAGTTTGTATTAAATCCTCTCGCTCCTTATGTTGAACAGACGAATCAATATTATTTAACTGTTCAGTTAAGTATGCAGAGTCTTTTTATCTTGCTTAACTTTAAAGATATATGATAGATTCTTTTTTCATTTGACAGTGTAAACGTTTTCTTCTTTTACAATTTTCTTATGCTTTATCACTATTACAACATTTTTCATCATTTTCTAACTAATTGTAAACATTTTTCCACTATTTTG
This sequence comes from Icerya purchasi, assembly GCA_039619475.1. NCBI lineage: Eukaryota > Metazoa > Arthropoda > Insecta > Hemiptera > Monophlebidae > Icerya > Icerya purchasi. The sequence continues at coordinate 219,007,203 of CM077116.1, read as the reverse complement.
TAACATGTTCTTATGTTTTAGGACTTTTTGCCCTATTTTTTTCACCAATTTATACTATTCCGAAGCATTTCATATGACTGAACGCTACTTAAGAAGTTTTTCGATAATTATCACCATTCCTCGCAATATTCATATGTTTTAACGCTTTTTACACTATTTTTCACAAATTCATGATATTTCGCTTCATTTCTAATGTTTGAACGACTCATATGCAGTTTTTCGACAATTTTTCACCGTACATCACTATATTTTTTTATGTTGTATCACCTTTTATGAAGTCTTCATCAAATTTTACCTTCATTCAACAATATTTTCATTATTGTACCCCTTTGAACTGTTGTTTTACCCTAAAAGCGAGTGTATATCTAATTTGTTATAATAAGAAAAGAATGTAATGTATATTACAAATTTCCTTTCCTGGGAGTATGATTGTGTGCGTGGAATAATAAACTCTGGTTAAATGGCAGACTGTATCCACCATCAAGCAGGGTGTGTAATGCGTGGTAATTAACTCTGGCATTTCACACATTGCAAGGAAGTTATGATATGTTTGAGCAAAAATTAGTTGTTGTATATCATTCATGTTAGCCATTAAATGTTCACACTGAGAGGTGTAAGGGTGTCGTCATCATATGAACCATTACGATTTTTATAATTATATTATACACTAAGCATGTATGTATTACAACGACCACATCAACTCTGTTAAGGACAGTAATGTTTGGAGGTAGATAGTGAACCGTTACATTAGAAGAGGAACATGGCTACATACATGGAAACATCATTAGCGATATTACATCACATGTATGTCACCAAATTTAACTAAAATGTTGCGTCCATAGTAAAAAATGAGAGGATTTTTCCTAAGAGGTTAAATTTTATGTCTAAGGTGACGAATATAATAAAATTGATGCAATTTTAGCTGAAGATGGGGTATTTTACACTAAAATCGTTGTTTTACACCTAAAGTGAGATTATTTGGGGAGTTAAACGGTCTTTTTTCATATAAAATTTGATGTTTTTTCTAAATGTGGCTATTTTTTGTCCTAAATGGAGTAATTTCTGTGTGAATGGCACTTTTTAGACTGACCTATATACTTCTTGATGTGATATTCCATTCATTGTGAAGTTATGCTTTGAAAGGATTTGTGTCTGGTTGTGGGAAGTTTCCGAACTTTTCTGATGCATCGATTATAGTATAATAGTTGTTGTGTGTTAGTGAGTTGATGGTGTTTGGATGGGAATAATAAATAGAGGTAAGAGGTGAAGTGTACCACATCAAGCAAGGAGAGTACTGTTTGATAATTAACTCTATCATTTAAACACATTGCAAGTCAGTTATAATAAGTTAAGTCAAAATTAGTTGTTGTATCTCGTTCAGGATTTTACATTAAACGATCACACTGAGAGACGCGATGGACTCGTCATCATCAAGATCCATGCAATCATTACATTATTTTTCACTAATTTGTAATCACCATTTTTTTTTTTATGTTTTGAACGACTCTTATAATCTTTTTTGATAATTTTCATGGTACAAGGTTCATAATGTAAAGTAATTTTAATTATTTCAACAGTCTTTACACACAAATAAAGCAATATATCTTAAGCACACTCAACATAATACAAATTTTTACAAACAGAAGTAAACAACGGATTTACTTAGAAATTTTAATAAAACTTAAGAATCATATTATATATGAAATTGCTTGTTTTTTCAATCAATGATCCAAACTAGCAGGTTTAGAATTATATCAGACCTCGAGTAAAAACCCCAAATTATTTAATGTGTATATCTTTGCTACTTTTTACCTCATATATGTGAATATACATCGATATATATGAATATATGTAGATATATATGTATATATGTAGATATATATGTATATATGTAGATATATATGTATATATGTAGATATATAAGCATATATGGAGATATATATATGTATGTAGATATTTATGGATATATGTATATATGTAGATATATATGAATATATGTAGATATATATGTATATATGTAGATATATATGTATATATGTAGATATATATGTATATATGTAGAGATATATGTATATATGTAGATATATATTCATATATGTAGATATATATATATGTATGTAGATATTTATGGATATATGTATATATGTAGATATATATGAATATATGTAGAGATATATATATATATATATATATATATAGATATATATATGTATATATGTATATATGTAGATATATATGTGTATATGTAGATATATATGTGTATATGTAGATATATATGTGTATATGTAGATATATATGCATATATGTAGATATATATATGTATGTAGATATTTATGGATATATGTATATATCTGGATATATATGAATATGTGTAGATATGTATATTCACATATATGAGGTAAAAAGTAGCAAAGATATACACATTAAATAATTTGGGGTTTTTACTCGAGGTCTGATATAATTCTAAACCTGCTAGTTTGGATCATTGATTGAAAAAACAAGCAATTTCATATATAATATGATTCTTAAGTTTTATTAAAATTTCTAAGTAAATCCGTTGTTTACTTCTGTTTGTAAAAATTTGTATTATGTTGAGTGTGCTTAAGATATATTGCTTTATTTGTGTGTAAAGACTGTTGAAATAATTAAAATTACTTTACATTATGAACCTTGTACCATGAAAATTATCAAAAAAGATTATAAGAGTCGTTCAAAACATAAAAAAAAAAATGGTGATTACAAATTAGTGAAAAATAATGTAATGATTGTATGGATCTTGATGATGACGAGTCCATCGCGTCTCTCAGTGTGATCGTTTAATGTAAAATCCTGAACGAGATACAACAACTAATTTTGACTTAACTTATTATAACTGACTTGCAATGTGTTTAAATGATAGAGTTAATTATCAAACAGTACTCTCCTTGCTTGATGTGGTACACTTCACCTCTTACCTCTATTTATTATTCCCATCCAAACACCATCAACTCACTAACACACAACAACTATTATACTATAATCGATGCATCAGAAAAGTTCGGAAACTTCCCACAACCAGACACAAATCCTTTCAAAGCATAACTTCACAATGAATGGAATATCACATCAAGAAGTATATAGGTCAGTCTAAAAAGTGCCATTCACACAGAAATTACTCCATTTAGGACAAAAAATAGCCACATTTAGAAAAAACATCAAATTTTATATGAAAAAAGACCGTTTAACTCCCCAAATAATCTCACTTTAGGTGTAAAACAACGATTTTAGTGTAAAATACCCCATCTTCAGCTAAAATTGCATCAATTTTATTATATTCGTCACCTTAGACATAAAATTTAACCTCTTAGGAAAAATCCTCTCATTTTTTACTATGGACGCAACATTTTAGTTAAATTTGGTGACATACATGTGATGTAATATCGCTAATGATGTTTCCATGTATGTAGCCATGTTCCTCTTCTAATGTAACGGTTCACTATCTACCTCCAAACATTACTGTCCTTAACAGAGTTGATGTGGTCGTTGTAATACATACATGCTTAGTGTATAATATAATTATAAAAATCGTAATGGTTCATATGATGACGACACCCTTACACCTCTCAGTGTGAACATTTAATGGCTAACATGAATGATATACAACAACTAATTTTTGCTCAAACATATCATAACTTCCTTGCAATGTGTGAAATGCCAGAGTTAATTACCACGCATTACACACCCTGCTTGATGGTGGATACAGTCTGCCATTTAACCAGAGTTTATTATTCCACGCACACAATCATACTCCCAGGAAAGGAAATTTGTAATATACATTACATTCTTTTCTTATTATAACAAATTAGATATACACTCGCTTTTAGGGTAAAACAACAGTTCAAAGGGGTACAATAATGAAAATATTGTTGAATGAAGGTAAAATTTGATGAAGACTTCATAAAAGGTGATACAACATAAAAAAATATAGTGATGTACGGTGAAAAATTGTCGAAAAACTGCATATGAGTCGTTCAAACATTAGAAATGAAGCGAAATATCATGAATTTGTGAAAAATAGTGTAAAAAGCGTTAAAACATATGAATATTGCGAGGAATGGTGATAATTATCGAAAAACTTCTTAAGTAGCGTTCAGTCATATGAAATGCTTCGGAATAGTATAAATTGGTGAAAAAAATAGGGCAAAAAGTCCTAAAACATAAGAACATGTTACAAAATAGTGGAAAAATGTTTACAATTAGTTAGAAAATGATGAAAAATGTTGTAATAGTGATAAAGCATAAGAAAATTGTAAAAGAAGAAAACGTTTACACTGTCAAATGAAAAAAGAATCTATCATATATCTTTAAAGTTAAGCAAGATAAAAAGACTCTGCATACTTAACTGAACAGTTAAATAATATTGATTCGTCTGTTCAACATAAGGAGCGAGAGGATTTAATACAAACTGGAGTTTGGAATATATTAACAACAATAGTAAAATTGGAATTTTAAGTTTATGGAAAATAAAAACAAAAATGTATACATATGAAAATATTTATTATATTATATAGATTACATTAATTTGTATGAAACAATGTAAAAAGATTTTTTGAAAAATAAAAATACATCTATGAATACGAAAAATACGTCTTTATTTAATTACATATAGTGCATATTACGCCAACTGACTGCGTCACATCTGTGAGTATTATTATGTTCGTAATCGGTATTCATGGGATCGAGACATGACCAGCATACAAATTTCGCTTTCGGCGACTGGATCCGCAACAATCGACTGAATTTTTTTATCCATGCGAATTGATAATTTCCATTAGATCCCCAATATAATATGTTTGTGTGATGTTTATGATTTAACAAACTGTGATTTTTTCGGAAAGCGTACACGACTTTTATTTTGTAGTTGAATGTACTTTGATCTGTATAGTCGGTTTCTATCAGCTTGTATAAGTTGATTGATACAGCGTTTATTCTTTCAAACGTTTCAATATCAGTCAGCGATTGGATCGGTAAGTGAATAAAGCTGAAATCGTATACTTTCTGTAGAATATTGTACTGCCACATCGATGACGGTTTTGATGTAAATTTTGCTAAAACCGCATACATGAAACTATTTTTATTTTCTGGATCGTTAGGGTCTTTAACATAGACGACTGCTTTTCGGTTAAATATTTCTTTGGGTAATTCCAACATTGTTGTGCTATATTCTTTTTCATCATGTACCAAAGGTACTTGTGTTAACGACGGAGTTTGCAAATCTTGTGACATTACCGGTGATGCTAAAGGTGTTGATGTAGCCAATGGAATGAAATCTGAGAATGAATGTAGCGAAGGCCCTTGTAATGATGTTTCTTCTGCTTGTGGTGGTGGTGGCGGCATATGTATATTTGGAAAATCGTCCGGAAACATTGCATTATCATTATCATTTACAAAAAAATTTTGAATGAAATCCGCGACATTATCGACATTCGATTCGGTATTGTTATTCATATTCGATTATTATTGTAATATTTATACTAAAAAAATGAGAGAAAATAAGAGCGAAAAGAATAACGTGCAATAAGAGAGAAAAAAGACAGAAAATAAAGAGCGAACGAAAAAGAGAAAAGACGTAGGAAATTACAGACTTTATCGTTCTTGAGAATATTTTAATAACGCGTGAAGAACACAGCTTCAACAAATTCCACACGTTTAACATAACACTAATACTGCCTGCACGATCAGATCCGTTCGACATTCGAGCTCGAAGCATGCCTTTGAAAAGGGAGGGTTGCACCAGAAAAAACCACATTCCTTTGGTGAAAGTTGGATGCAGGTGTGTCTGAACGAAGTTTGCAGGTGTTCTTTGGGTTATATATGTGTGTGTGTGGGTGTGTAGGTGTGTAGGTGTGTACATGTGAGTCTGTTTCTACAAAAGATATGAAAGGGAAGAACCTGTTTCAGCAGACTCTATAACATTGTCGCACGATCTAATACAACGGTGTGGCAACATGCATGTAAGGTTATGAGCGACGCACATTTACGCTACGATAGTGAGCATACATATTGTAGAAAAAATACAAAATTATGAACGGTCGGAAGAAATGGACAGAAACGAAAAAAATATACTTCGGCTATTTCTATAATATTTAGGCTCAAAAAAAAAATATTTAGAGAACATTTAGAGTCAGAGGTTGTATCTTACAAACAGATGAAAACTCTCACAGCTGCGGAAATACGTGATGTACGTGAAAAAGTATAACAGTTAAATACGCTTATTACACACAAAAAAAAATAAAAAAATGGTGTATTACAGACAAAAATCTAATTTTTTAATCTAAACAGATATGAACAAATTATGTGGAAATATATTCGAAAATTAAATAATTATATATACATTATACTCGACTGGTTCAGATTTTTGAAAATTTCGTCATTACCAGTACTTTAAGTTAAGAGGGGGAGAGAAGGATAGATCGCTAAATAAATTAAATAAACGGAAATCGGAAAGGATCGGAAAAAGATTAAAAATAATTAGCAAAAATATATACAATATGAGAATGAATAGATATTGAGGGAAAAAATATATACAAAATATATACAAAACAGTATTTACATGTGTATAAAAATATATTTAAAAAATTTTAAAGAAAACATAAAAACGAACGGTCTGAAAAAAAATATATATGTACAAATACACACAAAAATATACAGAAAAAATATACAAAATTGTTAAAAACGATCGAATTAATGAATTTTTAATCTGCGCGAATTGTACGTTGGCAGTCGATACAATCTTTTACTTTCATACAATTTCGAGTACTATGCAGAAATATATCGTCATCGAAATAATATTCTTCATCATTCTCATGTTCAAAACATGGTAGAAGTGATTTTATCGTATCATCCTGTTTTAGTCTATCTGGTAAAAATGTATAAATGTCTCCAACACAACTTGGAAATAACGTAATTATCATTTCTTTGGTGGTTTTAATGAACAACTGACTTAAATCATTTATATTTAGATTATTCATAAGCTTCAGCGGACGGATGACATGATCGTACCATGCCTTCATCACCATAACGTTTTTCACCGCACAATGAAAACTATCATTCTCATTATGGTGTTTACAAGTTATCAAATTGCTTATACCAAAATACTCTTCATGTAGATTCTCAGTACTAGATAATCGAAAGACTTGATCCATATTAACGATTTCGTAGTCTAAATCACGCAACAATTCAGACTTTTCGTTAAGTTCCATTAGTGTAAGTTTAGCATATACTGTTAAAACATATACGCGAGCCCTCGGTTTTTGGGACAATATCGTGAATATATCGCGTGCGATGAATATTTCTTCACGACAGGGAAATAATGAAGGGTTCTTCAAGTAATAACTCACTGAAGAACATTGTAAATGTGGCATTTTTGATGCATGCCATGCTCTGCTTGGCTTATACAATGTATGCAAACACTTCCCTCCAGACATATCAATCATTGCTAGTTCAGTTACTCGAAACCCATAATCACAATCTATATGGACGCTGATATCTACAAAATATTCCGCTATATCCAATTGTTCTGATAATAATACAGGACCAACGATTTTGCGTTCAAGGGATGTTGATTGTTCTGATGTATAACCATCATCATTTTGCGGTGTTGGAGGTGAAGAAGACGTATGCGAGTCGCTATCACTCGAAAAGGAATTCTGAATAAATTCGTCGGCTTTAATATCAATCGATTCGGTATTGTTATTCATGTTTGATTACTGTTTTTTTAACTTTCTACTAAAAAATAGAAAATTATTACTTTTACCATTACAGTAAATTTTTAATAATGCGTGAAGAACACAGATTCTACAAAATGAACACGTTTAACATAAAACTAATACTGCCTGCACGATCAGATCCGTTCAACAATCTACCTCAATGCATGCCTTTGAAAAGGGAGGGTTGTACCAGAAAAACCACATTCGTTTGGTTGTAGAGGTGTTTGAAAGACGCTGTCAAGGGGGGATGAAGATATGTGTGTTTAAGTGTAGGTGTGTACATGTAAACCGTTTTCTACAAAAGATATGAAGAGGAAGATCCTGTTTCAGCAGACTCAATAACATTGTCGCACGATCTAATACAACGGTATGGCAACATGCATGTAAGGTTATAAGCGACGCACATTTACGCTACGATAGTGAGCATACATATTGGAGAAAAAATATAATACGAAAGATTTCGAAAAAAAAAAAATGTTAGAGTTAGAAAAAAAAACAACAAAAAAAAATGAAATATTCTTAAACTAATAGAATTGAAAAAAGTTATTATGAATGATATGAGATCTAACGGTAGCAGATGAGTGTGTGCGAATGGATGGTGCGCTTTTGTGGTGGTTGTGACGATCAAGGAGTATGTGGAAAAAATATAAAAAGTATGTACAATCAGTAAATTGATTGCAAAAAGGTAGAAAGGTTTAAAGGTTACATTTGCTTATTTATTAGTAGAAAAGATGCATGGACGCCTTAAATTAACCTTCTGCAAAATGAATGAAATAACGGTACATCATTCAAGCTGGTTTTCATCGGGAGAGATTGTCCATTTTCACCATGCTTTCTAGAAAAGGTGTATACATGTCGTGGATTTGTATGTTGTAAAAGGTCGTAAATAACGGTACATGACAGGCGCTTCAATAATGTTACGAACGAACGGTGAGGCGGGCGGAGACATCTTAGACTGTAGAGCAGCGATTGAATTTCTTGGAAATGTCGAGATCAGTGTTCGATGACGTTGATGTCGATTTTTTTATGTGTATGTGTGTATTTGAACATGTCTAAAAAAATATTCTTCTAGCGAATAACGGTAAATAGCGGGGGAGTATTGAGCGGTCAAAGGTTGATAGAAAGACGAGACGAATACACGAAGAGGTTGACTATACCTGGAAAAGGACGATTAATGTTTGTAGCAACAATATCGTCAATGAAAATAATAGTTCCTTCGTTTAATAATTATACTGAGATGTGTATAATATTAAACTTAGTTACGATGTTGATAAAAATTATTTAGTGCCCTGAGATTTTCTCTATCAAAATGTTAAAAGATTTTACAAAGTATGTATGACGGGGTGAATGTGTCAGAAAAATAATACCAGTAAAAATAATTAAAGATCGATAATTAAAAATTAAATATAATAACTGTGTGTGGTATATGTGTGGGTCTGATGTGATATGCTCCCGCGGATAATACAAAAAAAAAAAAAAAAAAAAAATGGTCACGATTAATAAGGAACCTATCTGTGAGTGTGACAATATGGCGTGTATGTAAGTCTGGGAGGAGTTGAAAAATAAATAAAACATATTATAATTGTTAGGGAAACGTGTATGCATGGAAATGGATGTCGAGCAAATAAAATAAAAAAAATATGTACGAACGGAAAAAAATTTCAAAAGACTTTTTGGAAAAATAATCTAACAATAATATACAATAATTGATAGTGAAATGGGTGTTGGAGGCAACGTCTACACTTCTGCGAGAGTTGATTGGTTGACTGGGTCTAGAACATAACTATATTATGAAAGAATTGTAATTTGTGTATGATGAATAGGGGATGGAGAGGGAAATTATGAAACCGTGTTAAATAAAATTATACTCGATTTCATTTTTGAATACATATGTCTGGAAAAAAATTATGAACGTTCGGGAGAAACGATCGGAAGCGAAAAAAAATATAGTTAGAATAATTCCATAATACTTGGAGTTGAATAAAAGTTATTATGATCGGTATGGGAACTAACGACAGCAGATGGGTGTGCATTCATAGCGGTGAAGACATTGTAGGATTTATTTTTAGAACCGGAGAAAAATAAAAATATTATGAACGGTCGGAAGAAATGATCAGAAACGAAAAAAAAATATACTTCGGCTATTTCTATAATATTTATGCTCGAAAAATTATTAAGAACGATATGGAAACTAACTGCAGAAGATGTGTGCGCATTCATCGCGTTGAAGACATTGTAGGATTTATTTTTAGAACCGGAGGAAAATAAAAATATTATGAACGGTCAGAAGAAATGATCGGAAGTGAAGAAAATATATAATTGTAATAATTCCATAATACTTGGAGTTGAATAAAAGTTATTATGAACGGTATGGGAACTAACGACATCAGATGGGTGTACGGGAATGGACGGTGTGCTTTCATAGCGGTCACATAAAAAAATAATTACCTCTCAATATGAAATGACGGAGGCGTCGGGAGCATCGATCGGGGTTTTAATGGTCGTAGTAAAAGTAAATAGAATGCGATATATTCGATATTAAAATAACGGAATCGATCGGAAGAGGGTGGAAGGGGTAAAGGAGACTAAGGATATTTTAGACTATAGAAATAATTGATTTGTTAATTTATAAATGTTTTGGATAACCGGTTAGGTTTAGACATCAGAGCAGTGATTGGGTTATTATGTGAAAAAAATAATAATTAAAAAAAAAATTGGAGCAGCGTAAACGGACGAGATGTGCGGGGGATCGGCGTGTGCGCTTTCGCGGCGGAGAACGTTATGTTAGATATATGCGCGGGATCGGTACGTGCGCTTTCGCGGAAAATAACGCTGCGTTAGATATATGCGCGAGATCGGGACGAGCGCTTTAGCATATGGCAGTAAGATCGGGAAATCAGGAAAATAAAAAATATACTTCGGCTAATTTTATATTATGTATACTTAGGCTTTGAAATATTAAAGAAATAATCGCGGTATCGGGAACGGAGCGCGTGTGTGCGCGGGATATCGCTGTGGACATCGGAATATGCGTGGGATCGGCGTGTGCGCTTTTGCGGCGGAGAACGTTATATTGGATATATGCGCGGGATCGGGACGTGCGTCTTGGCATATGGCAGTAAGATCGGAGAATCGGGAAAATTAAAATTTAGACTTTGAAATATATTAAAACAATCGCGGTATCGGGAACGGAGCGCGTGTGTGCGTGGGATATCGCTGTGGACATCGGAATATGCGGGGGATCGGCGTGTGCGCTTTCGCGGCGGAGAACGTTATGTTAGATATATGCGCGGGATCGGGATGTGCGCTTTAGCATATGGTAGTAAGATCGGGAAATCAGGAAAATAAAAAATATACTTCTGCTAATTTTATATTATGTATAGTTAGGCTTTGAAATATTAAAGAAATCGCGGGATCGGGAACGGAGCGCGTGTGTGCGTGGGATATCGCTGTGGACATCGGAATATGCGTGGGATCGGCGTGTGCGCTTTTGCGACGGAGAACGTTATATTGGATATATGCGCGGGATCGGGACGTGCGTCTTGGCATATGGCAGTAAGATCGGGGAATCGGGAAAATTAAAATTTAGACTTTGAAATATATTAAAACAATCGCGGTATCGGGATCAGCGTATGCGTTTTCGCGGAGAATAACGTTGTGTTAGATATATGCGTGGGATCTGCGCGTGCGCTTTCGCGACGGCGACCGGAGCGTGCGCGGGAACGAAATATACGTGTGAGAGGTGTAACGGAGGTGTTGGGTTAGATTTACGCTTTAAATAATATATTGGGGTTAAATTTTAGAATTTTCATACTCAGGTCCTGAATTTTGAAAAAAAAATTGCAGTACCATAGCAGGACTGGCGGGGTCAGCGGAGACTTGGGTTACTTTCGGACATTAATTAATATACTTATGTTAATTAATAATCGGTTCGGTTTATCGGAAACGAGCGGGACGCGTACTGGGGAATTTCTGAGAAATTTGGGGAACTTGGGGGAACTTTCAGCACCTGGACACTAATTGGGGTTACTTGCGCCCCCGAATAACACTTTGGACAGTTTATTGACCTCTGGACACTGTTTGGACGTTCGGTTTATCGGATATGCACGGGAACCGTCCGGGGGAAACTCGGAGGAATCGGGGGAAACTTGGGTGAATTTTGAACACCTGGACATGAATTGGGGTGAGTTTTGTGTTCGGATTACCGGTCTGGGGTGAATTTTCGCCTCCGGGACAGGAATTGGGGTTCGGATTAGCGGACCTTCCAGTCCCCGCTTTTATTGACTACTTACGCGCATAGAGTACGCCGTTATAAATCGATGGCGAGTTGGCCCGCACAACAATCTCCCACAATTACATCTATAACAAAACATCTTCACCTACGAGCATTCGTTTTGTTCTGGTTCATCTGATAGCATTTTATAAAAATTATTTTACCATCGGTAGAGAATTATTGAATTATTAAAAAGAACTTAAATTCCATCTTCATCTTTAATGACCCAATCCCTAACTCAGTAAAACAAAAATTGTTGACAGTGATGTGCAAGTGCCAAATTTCGACACTCCTCATTACAAACTTCCTCCTTGGAAAGAAATCCTTGCAAGGATATACTTTTACCTTCCCCCCCCCTTTGATGCAATAACTAACAGATCAGCGGAAAAGCTCGTTGCGTCGCCGATAAAATCAATAGTCATCCTAACTTTTTGATCATTTATGCGGATGTTGCAAAAGCAGATCCGCGTAATTGCCCATCTCCAATCCCATCTCGAACCGCTTGCGCTTATGACATCGGCAGTAAAATTATTTCAGTTCGTCCAAACGATTATTGCTTGGTGCAGGAAGAAGAATTGTACGCCATATGCGGTAGCCTCGTGACTTGTTTACAGACAGGATGTGCAGACAGTAACTGATATTCTTTGGCATCCCTAAAATCGATTTCCTCACAGAACAACATAGATATCCTGGCGGCCCTGTGCGTCAATTACGCGTTAAAGCTGCTCTATTACGCAAGCGATCAGACAACGCTTCTATGGGTTGCCAAGTCATGAATGCAAGGAAACGAGCGAGCCGACTTTTAACGTCCAAGTTTGCACTGCACGCATCATTGTCGGTTAGCAGCGCCGCCAATTTGCAAAATAAAGGTTTATTTCTGCGGACGTATCATTTGAGTCGACTAGCCAGTGGCAAAGGAAACTATAATCCTTCATGAAAACTATACAATATACTATACTGTTTTCTCCTCTTTAACTTGCGCGTCGGAAATATGCTGCTTTGAATCGGTTGCTGTGTTGGGCATACGGCGGTCTTACACAACTTTGCTCTTCCCCTACCCACATGTCGTTTCTGTTCCGGTTTTTCCCATCCTTCTGCGAAAACCTGTTGCAACAATGTGCGTCATTCGCCTTCTCCGCGTTCGCTGGCGTTCCACTTTCAACTATCCTCTCAAATGACCCAACGTGCATACGCATTCTACTTGGGTTTCTTAGAGTTAACAACCTACTAGGTGGTAATGTGGTCCGCTCACCCCGGTCCACGTAATAACCATTGCAATTAAAAATGGTGTTGTTACCGGGAATAAAATAAATAATTTTTTTTCTTACAATAGAAATTGATAAATTTTGTCCGAATTTTATATTTATATTTATCGTAGTAACTGTTTTGTTTAAATTTTTACATTTGATTTATATTTACCGCGGAGATCATTTTATTCAGTTTTTTTTTAAAATTTTAACGAGTATATTTTACCATCCTGTTTTCTGCATATCATTGACAAAACCCCTCATGGGCTGACTCAGTCACAGCGGGAACTTATAAATTATCCACTGAAATCTTTTGCAAAAATCAGTGACTATTCACTGATGAAAGCCGGAACAAAATTCGTACAATTAACGCGCGTAAACGTCGCAGAGGAAAATGCCCACTACAATGGGCTGATCAAGTAAATACACTAACTAGGTACAAGTTGTCAGAAGCATTCCACGTAGCAATGGATCGAAATAAATGGAAGGAAACGGTAAAAGGATATTCGATGCCACCACGTCCTTACGTAGCGACTTGATGATGATGAGACAGAAAGTCACATTTTTCGGCTTCCATTTATATAGATAAACAGATAAATATTTATGGAGATGCGACAATGGCCGAAAAAGGAGGTACATAATGTCAGACAAACAAGTGTTACGTTTAAAGTTTCGTAGTATATTTAAGGTGATAGTTTTAAACATACAATTACGACTTACAAAACAGGAAGAAAGGGGTTCGTTTCTCACCAGTTTGATGATCTATTTCACGTTAAAAGAGCATGCTAAAAAGTGTCTGAAACCGTTGTTAAGTAAGCGGAAAGTGGTGGAACAAAATTCATAAGCGAGTAATATGAGGAAAATGGAATTACGAAGAAGGAATAAAAGACAGGATTGGTAGTGATGAAAGCAATGGGATCTTCGAAGGCGAAATTGCCGAAAGCAGCTTTATAACCTAGACAAAACTACTGCGCAATCGATATAGATTTTAGTTATATAAAGATAACTAATCTATATCGATTGCGCAGTAGTTTTGTCTAGGTTATAAACATTAGTAATAAGAAAACCTGCGTTCTTGGACACAGTTTTAACCAGGGGACGTAGGAGCGCTGTTAGTGTCGTACTAATGGCGTCCTATCACCATACTATAATAAGGAACTATGTCTTTCAAATGAAGAGTGCTAATATCGTACTAATGTTGTCATAGCACAAGTGTGCGAGCTACATTCCTAATTTTACAACGTTATATTCGAGGAGGAAATCTTAAATATTATTCGATCTTACCGATTAAAATATGTGAATATTTATTGTATAGGACATCAAGAACTTTGTATTCCAAAAGCTTTGTCTGCGGACAACTTTAAACGAACGTTCCTCAAGTAGTGACATCACTCGATCACAGCAAGGATTAGAGCTCTAATAACTAACCAATTTTAATAATAATAAAAATGAGATGATTTAATATTGCAAAGTCCTGCTCGTCGTATGTCAAATTGGTAATGTAACAGGTGCGTAATGCGTGAAACAACTGATCGAGTTGTGATATTCCAGATTGCATTTTTTAGATTCAGTACCACAAAATTTTCTGATCAAATAATTATACGATGTACTCCGCTTTATCGCATCCTAGAGGCTCTTAAGAAATGTGACGCGCGCTGATGAAGAATCGTTTTTTTCCCAAATCCTCCGTTTAAAGCTTTTCTGTTATTCGTACATCCTTTACTAGCCACTCGCAGAAGAATATCTTAGCCGCATTAGGTTCGCGATATATTTTGGCCTCCGACGGAATCTTAAGTTTGATAACTTCATCAGGTCTGGATATAATACAATAGCGGGAGTTAAATGCTTCATGTCGTAGTACGAGAAGAACATGATAATTTTTAAGTATTACTTTTAACAGCCACCGTGCGCTGTCATTTACATTCTCTTGTATTGCTGATTCCGGACCGATTTCTACATTATCAACCCACCTTGATGATTTGTCTTCTTTCTAAATTCTAAATTTTTTGTCCTGCTTGCATCACCGTCTATTGCGATACTGGTAAGTCAATGTGAACTCTTCCCGTCATCTTTTTAATTCGAAAGGCGTGACATTTTTTTCATCCAATTCATAAACATTAACAGACGTTTAAGGACTCTTCCGACGCACTAATATCATCCAATGATACAGAAAAAGACATACCAGTTTATTCCTTATCTTCAAAAGTAATTTCATATGTCTAGTCCTTATTTTTAAAATAATTAAATACATGTCTAGTTCTTATCTTTAAAATAATTAAATACATGCTCCGAGTGCGCTGATATTATAATATATTTTGTGAGCATTGCATACTTGAAACACTTCTGATCTCTATATTTTTCACGTTAACGAAATACTTTTTCCATGTTACACAAGATATCAATGGAATACATGACGATTCACGCACAAAAAACACAAAAAAAACACAAATAACGTTGCAGTGCTCTTTTTTAATCCTAAAGTAATATTTTCGCCGTTAGCATTCAATTTGCTTCACTGTACTTAGTATCTTCCACACTGGCACTGTACAATAAATTTATTCACTAGTACATCCCTGTTCTTCGTTATAAAGGCGTTTGACGTTTTGTCATCGCGAGGTTAATTAGTTGGCAATTAATTTTATTAACATATTTCTACGCAGCGTCCTACAGAGGCAACGGATAAATTTCAAATGCCGCTTCAGAAGAGACGCACTTCTAGCTTATCTAACGGCTAGATAATGAAAACATGATGGAGTTTGTTACAAGTAGCTTTGTAATTGTAAGAGTTTTTAACATTTCTAATTACTTCGGGATCTGCATTTTTCAACCTAATTAAACGATTAGAAAGTGAAATTTAATAAGTGAACTGTTTGTATGTATTCGTCAACTTTTTTCTCTCTAGATGAGATAAAATATCGAGGACACCTTCCTCTTATTTAATTTTCATAAAATCCAATAACAAGTTTTACACTCGACCAAGTTTTTAGAAGATTGGATTAATTTCATAAAAGTGCCCTTGGACAGTTTATGTGAAATTTTGTATAAAAATGATTAGAAGGACCAAAAGAAATATTGCGAAATTTCCGGAAGTCCGTAAATTCTTTACAAAAACATCTCGCTCTTTATCGAGAAGCATAGTACTTCAACATCATTTCAGATTTTCAAACCGTTCGCAAAATAATTACTAGGCTTAACTATCCTCGACTATCTATGCTGTTCAGAATTGGCTTCTCAGACATATATATATATAGTTCGCAAATTGCCAATGCTAGTACGAAGATGTGGACCGCATATTTTTTGGCTGTTCGAAATATGACAGCCTTACACGGAATTTGAGTTGTTCTAGATTATAATCTACTTTTTTTATATCTTGAGTTCGTTTTAAACTCGTTGAACATCGCAATGTATATTTACGTCCATGTAGATATGTATTTTCTAAATTGCCGTATTAATTTGTAGTTGGATCAATTTTTATTAGCTTCACATTGTGATGAGTCGATTTTGGTTTTACTCGAGCTCAAAAAAAAACAACAAAAAAAAAAAACAAAAATGAACAGAATTCTTTCTGAAAATAATTTAACCGAATAGAAGACTCGGAAGAAAAGGAAAGTCTTATGTTTCCTTTTCTGAAACACCGCCGAAATAGCACAACTCTTCAATGTAAAGGAATGTGACGCGCTTTTGCTGTGGTTCTAAGTTTCCGTTCGAAATATGAATTTTTACACGCGGTAAAGCAAATCAAATTTCTCCCGTAAATACGAATTAATTATCGGAATCATTAAAATTTCTTTTGCACAGATGTTCGTTTCAAGCTTCTGCAGTGTCGCATCTGCTTGTTTTCATTCATTTAATTTATACTAAATTAGCCAATTTGGTTATTAAAATGACCGATAAACTTTTCTCATTTTATTAAAATTTTAATTACACTTCCGGTTTTGTTTCACAGTTTGAAAACACGTTTCATCTGTTGTCCAGAAATATTTCTCGTTGGTTACTAGCTCGTTTCCTCACATGATAGTTTTATTGATGGTGGACCCGACAAAATTGAAATATTTTTCATTTATAATTTATTAAAAATTTTAAGAAAATTACATTTTTTACTAATTCGGTAAATTCGGGAAATTCGGGAAATTCGGGAAATTCGGGAAATTCGGGAAATTCGGGAAATTCAGGAAATTCGGGAAATTTGGGAAAGTTAAAAAATTGTTGTCGTTCGCAAAAATAAAGAATAGATTATAATTTATCATTTGACATTATATAGAGTCTTCAATGTATATATATATTTTTTTTCCAAGCTATATAATTGTCTTTCAGTTTATTTTACCCTATCACTACTTTGCAATTATTGTAAGAAAATATATTTCACTTTTTATTATTTATAATATGTTCAGTGTAGGGGGCTTTGAGACTCTTCAGCATCTCTGACCTCCCCAAAAAACACTAGATCCGCTTTTAACATGTACGTCTTGCGTAATAATTTTAGTTGTTGCTTTTTACAGTTATCATTACTCTCGTTCACGGTACAATGACCGTTTTTCAAGTCGCCATTATTCTTTGCTTGAAGCTCAGTTTAGTGTACTGTTTGGAATTTCCACCGGATTACGGTGATAAATTATGCGCTGAGAACGAAAACCAACAGTTCGATGTTATAATATGCGGAGCTGGTAGCGCCGGGGCCGTACTAGCAGCAAGACTGAGCGAAGAAACTGGTTGGAAAGTTCTGTTAGTAGAACTGGGAGCGGATGCTCCGGCCAACAGTTACATTCCGCTCCGTTGGGCTAGTCTGGTGAACTCGCCGGTCGATTACCAGTATAGAAGCGTGGCGAGCGAAACTTATTTTCAAGGCTTGGACGGACACGTTTCGCCGATACCGAGAGCTAAAATGAGCGGCGGATGCTCGGCGATGAATTGCGTGATGTACTTCAGAGGAGTGAAACACGACTTCAATCGTTGGAACTGTACCGGTTGGTCGTTCGAAGACCTATACCCGTATATGCTGAAGGCTGAAAATTTTCACGATGACAAAGTGTTCAATAATGTCACTCATAGTACCGAAGGGCTTCTGGGTGTCAGCAGGCTGCACGCGCCGGATCCGTTAATAGATGTGTTCGCGGACGCGTGGAGCGAATTAGGACTGAATCGATTGGACGACATAAATGCGGGAGAACCGGTCGGATATGGAAATGCACACGCAACGGTAGTTAACGGAGTGCGCTGCAGTACGGCCAGAGGATATTTGTCGCCGATCAGCTTGCGACAAAATTTATTCTTTGCCCGGAACACGCTGGTACGGAAAATTATCGTTGCGGACGACGGAGAGAGCGGCTTGAAGCGAGCTGTCGCAGTCGAAGTTACCGCTTCGAACGGGAAGACTTGTCAGATAGGCGCGAAATTAGAAATCATTTTATCGTTAGGCGCTATCGGATCTGCGCAGGTGCTGCTCCTGTCCGGAATCGGACCGAAAGATCACCTGACGGAACTCGGAATACCGGTAGTGGCCGACTTGCCCGTCGGTCTATCCTACCAAGATCACCCGTGTTTCATCGGGCTAGTGCTGAGCGATCGTAAAAACCGCGACGCGAACGAAATCGACAAAGAATCGCGACAACTGATAAAGGACACTTTCGATCTGATCGGTCGAGGAGTTAGCACGCTCGGTTTGACCCAGTCGGTGGCCTTTTTCAACGTCGAAGATAACAGTAACCTAGCGAACGACATACAAGTGATGAAAATGCGAATTTCGAAAGGTACGATAAAGGCAGCCGCTAACGGAAAACACGTTCTGTACAACATGTACGGACTGTCGGACGAAACGGCGCAATTATTCACCGAGCTAAACGAACAGTCCGATACGATCTTCTTGATCGTCATTCTGTCCGAGGTGAAGAGTCGCGGATACGTTAAACTGAACAGTACCAACGTCGAAGATCACCCGTTGATAAATCCGGAAATGTTCTCCGATCCGGAAGACGAACGCATCCTGTTGGAAGGGGTGAAATTCGTAAAAAAAATCGCTGGCACGGAAGCGGTCAAGAATTACGGACTAGAGTTGGAGCGAGTGAACTACGAAGCGTGTAAAGACTTCGACACAGATAGCGACGATTATCTGCGTTGTGCTATACGCCAGATAGCTACCGGGTTCTACCATCCGGCTTCGACGGTTCCGATGGGACCGGACGATGACGACAAAGCAGTTCTGACGACCGAGCTAAAAGTGAAAGGATTTTCGAATTTTCGTATATCAGATGCATCGGCCATGCCGAAAGTAATTTCACGAAATCTGAACCCGACCGTGGTCATGATGGCTGAAAAAACAGCCTACATGATTAAACGGGAATACGGTAAATTAACCGATAACTTACACGGGACCTACTAAATACCGTATCCCCTCCATGAACGACATACGTAGTAAAGAGGAAACATTTTATTTACCGCTTCGATCTTGCAACCGTTCTATCGTATATTGTAGACGATTAATTTTATTTTTTTCGATTTATTCACTTACTCGTGTATTCTTATCGTTTTACATCGATACAATAACGACATGAAAATGAAGCGATCGCTATAGCAAATGAAAGTTAATGAAAATCAATTTACTTTTAACTCTACTCGTATTTCGAATTTATGCGCGACGGATTTCAATTGTCCTCGATCGCTCGTGCAAATAACTTAAACGAAGCGAGTTCGGGTGGATCAACACTATTGGAAAAGCTGTTTTTACTATCATCACACACACACACACACACACACCGTTTTCATCTGAAAAACTGAATTAACGGATTGTTTGGATTTCCCTTCTTTTTATAATTATTTTCAGGAAAACTGGCCGATTTCGCATCGCCTATGCTTAGCAAATTTCTTCCCTTTTTTTCTGATCCGAGAACTCGGTTTTTGTGCTAACAAGAAAAACACTTTTATTAAATCGAGTGCGTAAAAGCGTAGCTCTCAAAGCGCGTAACATGATTTAAGGGGCTAAAAAAGAAAAAGAAAAAAAAAAGAAAAGAGGAAAAAAACGCATTTAAATAAAAAATCCGATCGCTAAAAATTATCTTGCAGGAAAAACGGGTGTGTATTTGTAATCATGAAATTACAAAAAAATACCAGATGTATTTTGTAATTTTATAAACAATAATTTTTCATTTGTCCGAAATATCGCGTAGCTGGCGAATAAAAACTGAAAAATGTTTTTTAGTCCCGAAGTCGGAAATTTATTTAAGCCTTCTCAATTCGAACATCGTATAGAATTTTCTTTCGAGTAAATTCGCGAAGGTGTTAATTATAAATAATTATCAGTCTTAAAAGATTTAGGGTCTGATCAATATGAACTTTGACAAAAAAAAAGGGAAAAGAGTATCGCTCAAATGACGAATTTGCAAAAACTAAAAACGTTTTTAACTCGCTTAATGTAATTCGGCATTCAAAAAACGTCGGGGATTGTCAGAACGAACGGTTTAGGAATCGATCGAATAATTTTTAAGATATCCCCGAAAAACTGGTGAAATATTTGGCAGAAATTTAAAAAAATATCACGCCTACAATGAAGGAAATTCTATTAATTTTCGAATTGCGTAAATTGCCCCTTTGAAATACGTCGAAATCACAACAGCGCATGCGTATGCAAACAACAGAGCGCTATTAATTGTTGACTATTACGATATAATATAGGGAATTACACTTTTACAGTATATATCACGGGCAATGAAAAATACAAGGCGCTACGGATAATAGTGGAAAGGAAGAGATAGAAGGCAAAGGATCTAGGGAAAAAATCCCGCTTAAAAAAAGAAAAAAACATACTACAATTGATAGGGAAATCAACATACTGCGACGCATTTAAGAAGCAAAATGATTCGGAAGTTGTGTAGCTCACGTTAACGGAGAGGGCACGGAAAGCGAAAGAAGTTAAACATCATTATAGAAATAGAAAAAGGTGAGAGAATTACAAACGAGATGGCAATAAAAGATTAGTAAGTGACGGGAAAAGGTCGAAAATATTATTACATGCCGCAGAAAACATTACACATAAGTGTCCGTGGTGAGCTAATCCATCCAAAACTAACTTTTCTTTTCGACACGATCACGCGCATACCTAAAAACCAAAGAAATATTCGATAATCTCGCAGCAGAAGAATACTCTGTTCCTGTTAACAATCTTTTCATCCGTGCAGGTAAATTAATTGATCTTTCCAAATTCCAACTAGTGCCTTCCTCATATTTCACGCTCCGTTAAAGGCGGCCTCCATGCATCTTCTTTTCGGCCTACCGGCGGCTGCTTGCCATTGACCGGTATATCTACCAGTGCCAACAGCGATTCGCTTCCGGTTTCTTGAGCACGTTGCATGTACCCATACCATCTCAGCCCGTTCTCGCACAGTTTGCTCGTTATCGGACTCCCATTGCTTTTCGGACAACGTCATTCTTAATATGATTCGATAATCGGACACCCAGTGACCACCGTGCATCCGCATTTCCATCACCTGCAGTGACTACTCTTCCCGCTTACAAGTAGGCCAGCATTCCGCGCTATACAGGGCCACCGGACGGATGACAGTTCGATAAATTTTTGACTTTAACCTTATAGGCATGCGTCTGTCACACAGTGCAGTCATCGACCTCCACTTTAGCCAGGCTGCTCTGATGCGACCACGAACTGCATCGGATGTACTACCGTCTACCGGTGTATAGGATCCGAGAAATTTAAAACTGTTTGTTCGCGGTAGTAATTCGCTGCCGACTTTGATAGATCCGCTGATATTTGGGTCCATTGTGAAATACTCGGTTTTCTGGACATTGACTTTAAGTCCATACTTCAACAATTGGCCGCTCCAAGCCTGGACTCCAGCTTGGAGAGCATCTTTTGTGTTATCAGCTAGCACAATATCATCTGCATATAGCAGTGTCCGAGGGACACTGGAGTTTTTATATATTCCGTGCAATGGTATCTAAGACAATGTTAAATGGTAACAGCGAAAGTGTAGATCCCCGACGAACCCCTATTTGAATAGGGAAATCATCTGATTCGCCCACTACACAGCGGATTCTACTTAATGCTTCTTCATATAATAGTTGTGTATTCATTTTACTAAATGCTCTGAAACTTCATGATCACGCGGGGCATACGTGATGAGGCAATGTGGAACTTGATCGAATGCTTTTGATAGGTCTATGAAAGCTAAATGTATACTTGCTCTTTTCTCCCTGCGTTTTTCCACCAGCGAACGAAATGAAAAGATTGCGTCGGTGTAATACCGCATCCTCTTACAAAACCGAACTGATTTATGTATTGTCAATTCTTCTAAATGCATGTGATAATAATTGGGCGATAGTTGATGCAGTCTGCTGGTTTAGCACTTTAACTAGCAGGCTATTTGATTGAAATACTCCTATACTCCTTAAGTCATACGCATTTTACACATTTATGAGCGCAGTGGTATATAATTAAAGAATAATTGTTTCGTACGTCGATTAAAAAGTAACAAAAAAAGAAAAAAAAACCTCATACATTGTCTAGGAATTTTATACAATGCTTTTCATATATTACGGGTAACAAAAATATAACAAAAATATAATAAAAATATAACAAAAATATAACAAAAATACATTTCTTCAACATTACACATACGCTAATATGCTAATATTAGGCAATTGCTAATTTTAATATAGACTAAGAAAAATTTTTCATCTACACTCGGTTATGCAAATTTCCCCGTTTATTGTTTTTTTTTTATTGTTTTCGAAATATGAAATTTATTCCTTAGTTTAAATTATATGATAAATTGTTTTTTGGTTTTTTTCTTTAGTGAACTTTTTATTTGAAATTGCTCGGAAACTAATCTGGTCGCATCGTTTGAAGTAAATAGCGAATTACCGGAAGAAAATGAAAGATTGAAATCCAAATTTGCCATTTAATGATCACCGTAAATCAGGACTTAAAGCAGAAATCGGAATAATTACGTTAAATAACGTTCCGTATGAAACTGATTATTTCGCGTATACACAGATTAAGTTTTCACCGTGTCCACTACTAGTTAGTAGCATTCGGAGCACAGCCACACAGATGTTCTCGATTGGGTAATGATGATTTTTCGTTTTTCAGTCTATGCAGACTTGTAATTTTCAACCGTGAAATATTAAAAGACTCATTCCAATGTCATCTCTAAATTCGGTCATGTCCAAAACGGTGCTGTCCAGCTCGTTTCCATAACAGTCGACTTGGAATTGACAGTCTCGTATTCCTTTCGCAGATTCAGGTGGAAAACTCGAAATGAAAGCTTTGGTATATTCGCGATCAAATTTGACTAACTCCTGAAATCTAGCCATGATATCTCTGTTCTTGTGTAATTCCGTTGTTTATTTTTTTGTTGTTATATTTAATTTACTAATTCGAAAGATATATTCCGAAAATTTCCTTTTTCTTCACTTTTTTTTATTTCTTTAAGCGATTTTTCGGCACAGCTGGAAGATATTTTTAATTTTATAACTTGACACTCTCGGTTTGCTTAAGTTTACCTTACTTCTGTAAGAATAGTATGTATGAAGTAAATGTTATACTATATATGAGGTTGGAGACAATTGTCATGAACTATCATATACGAGAACTGATAACACCGTATAAGATTGATCTTTGATACCTCTACTGCAAGTCGTTTTTTTTCCGATAAAATAGTATATATTTAATTCCGATTCACATTTCGGTAAAAAGAAATTTTTTTTAATTCTCCCAAATAGAAAGTACCGAGATTGGTGGTTTACAAGTTCTCTATTTTTTAATGTATACGCCAGAAGAAAAGTGGAATTAATCGATAGTATGTTTATTTAAAAGTTTTTGTATTTTAGTACTGAATTGATAGAGTAGCCTATCTGTGCATAAAAGAAAATCTAAAATAAGCTAAAAAATGAATTTATTTTACTTCTGTAAACGTAATTTTTTAAATTCTCACTATCAAAGTCTACTTGCTTTGACTGGAAATGTAAGAGAAAAAGACATGGTTCAAGGTGCGTATTAATAGAAATAAATTTTTTTTCGCCTATTTCAAAACGAAATACGGACTGTATTAAATGATTGTGAACAACACGAGGTTAAAAAAAAAAAAAAAAAACGGAGCAAAATTTATAGAATCTTTGTATCTTCATATTCGGATACTATGAAATAAAATGTTTTTATTTATTTATTGTATTTATTTATTGTATTTACAAGTCGCTTTTGGACTACAAGGTGTCATTAGCGACTACGGTTTTACAGAGAATTATAACATTTTATGTTGAATATTGGAAAATACGCGAAATACCAAAATAATCAAAAAAAAGTCAGCTAAAGGCTAAAGAAGTTAGATAAGTTGGAATACTGATATGTCTTTGAGAGAAAGGCTACGATTTTTTTTACACTTCTCGGCGTCCGAAAACATCTCTGGAAGGCCGTAGTAAATTGTTAAAAGCAATTTTACTATAAATCATTTCACTAGTTTACGTTCCAATGACTTTAAAATAAGACTTATATTTCAGATTACTTCTTTAGGCACACATTTGAATACAATTCTATCTGAAAGAACTAATTTATGATACAAGCTTCACACACAATTCACCATTATTTTAAATGTATACTCTGACTGTTGAAATTAATTGTTGTGCACTGTTTTTTCGTGAATTATTTTTATCTACCGATATTTTAATTTTTTTTTAAATTTTAGTTATTAATTAAAAACCAGTCATTAGAGATGATAGTTTTTACGCGTTCACGACGGCTTGAAAAATAACAAATTACACTACGAGACGATTTTTAAACGTATATTTTT
This sequence comes from Icerya purchasi, assembly GCA_039619475.1. Taxonomy (NCBI): domain Eukaryota; kingdom Metazoa; phylum Arthropoda; class Insecta; order Hemiptera; family Monophlebidae; genus Icerya; species Icerya purchasi. The sequence goes on along the minus strand of CM077116.1, from coordinate 218,982,143 downwards.
TTTCGTAGAGTGTTGTGGTATTCGAAATTGTACAAAATAAGAACAGTAGAAATAACGCTAATACTATACACGATATTATTAAAAATAATAATAGTATAACACTAACAACTAATAATAGAAATAGATCCGTTAAAATACTAAGTAATCTATTAGGTAAGAGAATAGAAGAAAAGATGGAGACAGAATGAGAAGAAAGAGGAAGTAGCGAGAAAAACAGAGATTAAGGAAACAACTACAACCATGGGCCGCCCAGTTCTTTTTCCAGCAGCGTTGCTGCGTCCTTTCGACCCATTACTCGAAGAATATTCAGAAGTTCGGTTACTGCGGTGGGTTCTCGATGCCTGGCTTCCCAAATATCCAAAATGTGATCGGTAGGACTGGATTTCGTTGCGAAATAATTTATATACCTATTCAAGGAAATTACAATTACACGTATAATTTCTAAAAAATCACATTTATAACACTTCTTAATTTTTCCACACTTCTGCGCAGCATTTGCTAGTATGTTGTTTCTTTATGGTGTTTTTTTTTTTTTCGATTTTCCGTTCAAAGTTAAATGTAAACCTTATCGGGAATAAAATATGAAAGTATTTTTAGTTTACGCGATGTTCCGGTAAAGAAAAGAACAAATGGACATATAACTAGCAAATTAACATACTGAAAAACAAAGTCAAAAAAAGTACAGAATTTAATAAAAGTGGATAATGCAATTGATTATTAAGGAAAAAAAAAAGAGAATGTATTAATAATGAGAGAAAATTTAAATATACAATTAGTTAATTAGCTGTCGTGCCCTAAGAGCTGGCCGATCACATTTTTAATACTATTAATTTTAAAACGAAATATCTGTAATATTACAAAAAAAATTATATTGCACAATTTTTTTAAATTGAAATTGTTAAAATAGTTCATAAAAAAAAACTTGACTTTTTTTTTACATACAACTTATTTGCAAAATTACTAGAAAAACAAGGACACTTTTTTGTTCCTAAAAACTTTCAACTGCTGTTCATCAGATATAAAATATGTTCAAACTAATATTAACTAAACTCTACTAATGGGGAGTATATTTGCAAAGTAATAGTAATTACGAAAATTTTAAATCTTCAATCACATCTGTTAATAAAAAGTATGTTAATATTTTCAAACTAATATATAGAAAAATCTACAACTTAAATAGAGTATAATTTATTGCTTACACCGGACATTAATCTAACATTAGTTACATTTCTCGATGAATTCAAACAAACTCTACGATGTTCTAGTAACATTCTTAGCCGAATTATTCTCAAACATACTACCAGCACCGATCAAACAATATCATTAAGGATTCGTTTGTAATCGTCATTTTAATCAACTTAATAAAACGTAATGGGATGCTAAATCTAAGAAAGTTAATTTATAATAAATAAATTGGTGCGTAAGATTTTTCTACCGATTTCTTAAGCAAAAAAAAAAAAAAAAAAGAAAATAAAAAAGTGAACCAAATTTGAATGAAATCGATTTGTTCAAAGATATAGTTTACTGAAGAGAAAAGTAAACAATTTAACATTATATAATTAGACATGTTTTTACAGCGAAATAATGTTTATTTACTTGAGATATATATATATATATATTACAATAATGTTTAAGAATTTTTAGTAAAAATTCCAATTAATATCTCCAAATAGAAGTAAATGAGAAAATAAAAAAAAACAAAGTAATCTATTCGTACAGTTTGTCATCAATGAGCAGATTTTCTACAAATATTCCTCTCACGATAATATAACTTAAGAGAATTATTAAAATAATTAAATATTCTTATACCATTTATTGTAATAGTTGTAATTACCTATCTATGTTTAATCTCTGTGCTAACATTCTCCAATCATTTCCTCTGGAAGTTGGTGGGTCTAAACATTGACATAAATGTTTTCTTAAAGACTTAGTAAATCTGAAAGAATAAATTTTAAAGTTAAGGTAATGATAAACATGTTTTTATTGTAAACCGCGACGTACTAAAAATACATTGAAACAAGCTTAAAAACAAAAATAATTTTATCGGGGCACTGTAATGTGTTCGTTAATATTATGAAATGGTCGATTTATTTTATTTCAGATAAATTAATAAGCCTTTATTTCCTTAAATACCGGCCGATAACCTATCATAACAACTATAATACTATTCAATTGCTAATCTTAAAATATAACATAAATAAATGTGTAAAGCTTTCACAAAGATTACCATCATAAATAAATTACGGACGCAACTGTGTTAACAAAAAAAATTAAATGTTTGGTTTCTTGATGATGGTCAGTGTAAGCTGTCCGAAACGTAAAGCAAATATAAATTCTTTCTGACGCAGTTGTGTCCGTAATTTATTTATGATCATATAACACGACTTTTTCTTTTTAAATTGCTGATAACTATTCTACATAATTTTCATGTTTTCTGCAAATCATTCTACCTGAATTTAATGGCAAAATTCATTCGCTGCTTGAAATTGTCTGACCATCTAATCGGTCATTTATGTAAACTAATGAATGAACTTGTTAAAAAATTAAAAAATAAACAGCGTGTTATTATAGGAATATCGGATTATAATGAAAAAAATTGATTTGCTAATGATATACCAAACTTCAGTATAGTCAGTGGACATAAGTAATACCAGATTAATTTTTTTAATTGCGGAGGAGAAGTTCAGTGCTGTCACCTAGCCTGGAAATGTGTGCTAAATTGGACTTTGAAAGTTTAAGAACTATTGAAATTATTGATTTTTAAATTTTTATACAATTAATTCAAAAAAAAGTTTAGTGCAAGAAAAAGAACGCTAATTTAAGCGTAAAAGGTCTGTAGCATAAGGTACCTTCCCCGGTTATCATATAAAAACCAATCTGACGTATTCGAGCAGTAGAATTTATTCATAAATCGGAAACTACGGCTAAATATATAGATCAAAAATCTCTGTTATCGGCCATGGATAAAAATTTAGATTATCACAAAAAATTTCGTAATAGAGCAGATGGAGTACCCCAAGGTCGTCCAGGCGTTGCCGATGGGAAACAAAAAAAGTTGTTAGTAACGTTCCTTTTTAAATTAATAAATCGCTAAATTTTTGAGATATAATCCTAGACCTAGAAAGGTTATTACAAGCGTACAATTACTCTCATGCATGGGTAAAGCAACAGAAAAATGTCATAAAATATAGAATAGAACGGCGGACTTATTAAATTAAGAATCTCTAAAAAGATTGCAAATTGAACAATTCTTATAATGAAATAATGATAGCTCTAGTAGGAGAAGGAAGAATCTATTAACCAGCAAACTGGAGGAGACGGAGAAGGTTACTTTTACTTTTAGACGAATTATTTTAAAGTTTGAAAGAGCTTTTGTTAGTTTAATAGTCCGTAAACACTGCTGATAAATAATCTAATGTCAACTTAATAATGCAATAGTAATTCCGACAAAATTTCTGTGCCGATAAATTATTATACGTAATTTCGTAAACTAAATAATAATAAAATACAGCATAGTCTAATACCTAAATGGTATCTGGTCGCATGTAGTAACGCTAGACCCGCATCCACTGCTGCTGGTTATCGTTCTAAACGGTTTTGAGTTATTATTGCACAATACTGGACTGCTAGGAACTGCCTAATTTATAAAAAAAAATGCAAATATTTAAAAATTAACTTTTAATAGGACGCCAATTCAGATGCGTGTAAATGGGAAAATTCGTAATTTATTTCAAGGCTGCAATCAAGGGAAATTTCCCTCGACTTCTGCTGCAGATGCTTGAACTTAGGTGATTAATTATTTGACATGTTTTTTGGCGGTTAACTTTAACCATCATTTTAAAATTTGATCTATTTCGTAGGCGATACAAATACTACATAACAGCAAACATAATTTAGTTAAAACTCGCTATTTAAAAAATCTCCTCTGGTGATTTTTTTTTTTTTTTTTTTGCCACCATTGATCTTGGCTGTAACATAGTCCCCAAGACCACTATATTATGTCTTCAATTTTTCGGAACGCTATTAGATGCAAACCGAATTAGCTGTTTTTCCACATTAAGTCCTGTTCATTGATGAATATGGAAAATTTGTTTTTCTTTCAACTCATCTTTTTCAAGTTTTCCCATAATGTAGCGAGCAGCAGATCAGTTCGCCAATACTCAATGGTGTACTCACATTGTAGACACGCTTTCGAATGAATAAACGATCATTAAAATCGGTCAACAAATAGGGCACTGAGAACCATTACTAGTCTCAAATTATACCCTCCATAATGACTTGAATGTTATGTCTGTGGAGGATGAAATCAAAAAACAAGCAAATAAACATGTCACCCGACTTAGCATTCATAAGAATCCTCTTGCTACCAATTTGCTGGAGAACTCCGTTAAAGTACGCAGACTGTGACGAAATAAGTCTTTAGACCTTGTCCATCCATCATAAAGTTCAGAGGGACTATTACTGAGTACTACCCATCCACGAAACTTTATCACATTAAATTAATCGCTAAATAACCACTGAAGTTGGTCAGTTGTGATGAAATAATAAACAGAAAAAGAAAAAAATCGGTCCACATCGGTACAGGTTATGCGCCAACAATCATGAAAAACAAAAAACTCGTTTTTTTTTTACCTCAATAAGTTTGTCAACGAGGACATTAATCCAAGACTAACGTCAACTTTCTTTCTTTTTTAAAGTCGATGATAAAAACACCCACAAAAAACGAAACATTGTCGACGAAAATAGCCAAACCCTAATTGAAAACTGTTTCTACAATTTCTAACGATAAATTATAAAAAGAGAAATATTATTAATGTAGCTGAATGAAATCTCCATTTCGATGTGGAAAAAAAATTTAGGCTTTCATCGAGCGATTTATAATTTAAAAATAACGCAATTATTTAAATTTTCACCGTTAATTTTTTTTTGTTTTCTTGTAAATAGCCAATAATTTTTTGACCAGATTACCTTTTAGGCGTTTTACACTCATGAAGGAAATTTTTATTAAGCGACGTTGATGTAATGCGTATATTTCGGCAAAGTAAAGGCCAATTTTTCCCAAGAGTAGCAAAAAAATAGGCTCATACTAACTTTATACTCTCCTAGACAGTTTATCACACGAAAACAATTAAACAGTACCACTAATCAGAAAAGCAACGCTCTCACCATTCAGAGATATATTAGGCCAGCCGCGCAAGTTTAGAAACTGAAGTGCCGCAAGTAATGATGACTCAAAAACAATGGCTACAGAAAACCATAATAATCGAAAGTAATTAAAAATTAACTGAGGAACAGAAGGGGTTGCAAAGGCACAAATAAAGGATATTTTCCTGATTCCGTAACATACTCGTGTAATGTGCCGAATTCGAATTCTTGATGGTTCAGAAACGACAAAAATATTTAATTAAAATATGCAACAACTCATGAACGGATTGACACTTATAAACTTCAAAATTGGATCATAAATTACACTTAAGATTCTCTTTAAGATAATCTATAACTTCAAACTAACCGATTTCCATGGGCGACAAAAAAAAAAAAAAAAAAAAAAACGTCAAGACTATACAATATAAGACTTAAAACGACTTCAAAAATTATCCTTAAAAATCTCATAACTCATCACCGGATATCCCTTTAAAAGTGAAATTCGAAATATAAAAAAATGTGCAAAAGCTCTTTCATGAAATCAAAAAAAAAATTACGTTTAAAATATTATTTAAACCTCTCCTTTTGGTAAAAAAAAAAAAAAAAAAAGAATGTTCACGTAATAGCCCGAGAGTAAAAAAGTTGAAGAAACCAGAATGTACCTTAAACATTTAAACATATGCAACAAGGACAGCTTTATAGAAAAACTATAGCTTCAGCTTGCAACTTTATATTGAGGCCCCCGGGGTGCCGAAAGCTCGAAATTTTTGAAAAAAATTTTTTTTTTTTTCAGTCGATATATCATCGATGGAAAGATGATAAGATGATCGCTATTTGACGAGAACGAAGCCGTATTTCAATTCCTTCACGAAACAAGTTGCCGCTGAAAAGTTAAAAACAGCGCGAAAATGACGCGCCTCTCTCTCTTTGCGGCGCAAAAAAACAGATTTCGTTTTTTTTTTTGTTTTTTTTTCGAATTTAGTATTGTGTAAATGTAAATGATTGTTAACATACTGAAACATCATGCTTAACTAAACGTTTTCTTAAACTGGCAGATCAATACGAGAGCTTTACGTAGATCCATGAGTTCCAACAAAAAATATCGGTAATTCAAAAGGAACAAGGATGCAGGCAAAGTAAAAAAGAGAAATAGCTTCTAAATTGTTCTCGTTTATTTACTTATTATGTTTTATCATTTATTTTGGTTTTTTAGTTAGTATATTGTTCGAGTCTCAGGTAGCTAAGTTTCGACTCTGGTTAACTCGATTATCCGTGTTGAAAGTTAGTATAATATTAATTTTTTTTCTCTGGCCGTTGTTTACATTCGTGCGCGCATCTATTTACTCTTTCGCGATATGTTCTCGCTATTAATTTTCCTTTCCCGTTATTTTCGTTTTCCACACCTTTGTTAAGTTTTATTTCATCGAGCTGTTTTATTAATTGTTTTCTGCCTTCTTTTCTTACTTTTTCTATTACTTTGAAATAACTTTTTTTTTTAGGCCTTTCAATTTTTTTATTAACAAATTTTTTGATTTCTATTCTGGAAATTATTACAAAAGCCAAGACACACATTTCCTTCTAAAATATTTTTTCAATTTTATCTTAATAAGTTTTTACTTCGCTTTAATATTTATATAATCAATGCATTTTCGCCAAATCCATTTTTTTGTAGGGGTTATTATCTCTTTTACTGTGTAGAATAATTTCAAAATTAATGGATTGCAACAATTAACAGGAGGCAAAAGTTTTGATTAAATAGAATACAATATTACCGGAGAATGCTTTTGGTGGTTTCATTTTATTGCTCTGTTTTTTTTTTCTTTTAGAGCGCAACTACGATCAAACGGGCGAATTATAAGGGTTTTTTATAAAAGGTGGATGAAATGGAGCAGAAAAGTTAATAGTATTTTGCGCTGTTTGGAATTTCAAAAAATTGCGAAAATAAAGCTAATACGAAAACAGCCGAACCACATTTAAAAAACTGAAAAATGATAAACGATTATTGCAGATATGCGAATTTTTTGTTTTTGCACTTTATTTTTGTTCATAAAGTTTTCAGTTGTTTGAACATATTTTATCATGTATTCCGTTTACCTCTGTGTTTGCTTTAACCAGTGTGTAACCGACTGAAAACTGATTACTAAAGTAAGCAACATATAGTACTTGCGTAATATAATAAAGAAATGTAATGCGCCGTACATTTAGAATATTGCACCGAATATCAAAACAAAAAAGATAAATAAACTCGAAAAGGAAACAACAAAATACGCAATTACCGTTAAAGCAGCTTAATGATAACTTATAAATCAGAAATCAAGTGTGAAAATTTTTATAGACGGAAATAAAACGCAAAAAACATAAACCGATTTTACAAATAAAGGTCAAAAATAAGAAAATTAAGTAATAAATGTTAGTAAACAAAAACGACAACTCGTTAACATGAACTCAAAAGCGTCAACATAAAATCCGTTAATGAAAATTTTTAAACCTAACGCACTAATAGAGAGTCTTTAACGAATTATAAAACCGCACCAATTTATAAATTATTAAAATCAGTTATTGCAAAAAACGATAATAAATTAACGAATAAATATACTATTGAAAATATGCAGGACGTTTTTTTAGGGAAACTACAGAATATTGAAGTAAATAATCACTCAAAATTAATCTTAATGCAACAAGCTTGAACATAAATTAAACACGGGAAATACAGAAAAAAATTATATGACCTAAAAATACAATAAACAGTTTACAAAAAATATAATAAAAACAATTAATAAAGATAATTAATTTACTTCCAGCTAAGCGATTTGTATACAAAAATAAAAACAACAGATTAACTACGATGTACCTCTATCGGATCTCCTCAGTGAAAGTTTTTAAAAAAGTTTTTGGAAACTTGTACGGAAAACATAATTAATAATAAAACTAGAAAAAAATGTAAGTAAAATAACGTATAATATTTTTTTAAAAAACTACCCCACCGGCGGTACAAGGAAAACAATAGCAGTAAATGCCTTGAAAACAATATAGCAAATAATAATGGTTTTAATGAGAAAATTATAGATAGACTAATAAAACGAAATAAAAATAAATTCAAGCACACAGACCACAAATGAATACTAGTAAAGGATAGATCACCTTTAAGTTTATAAACAACTGGTCTCAGTGAGAAGATTTCAAAAATATTAGAAAAAAAAAGAAAAAAGAAAGAATAAAAAACACCGGTAAATAAACGATTTGTTTAAACAATAGAGATTTGGGACAGCTTTTAAAACAAGCAATAATTTAAAGCAGTAATTACTTATCGCTGATATTCTACAAGTAACAATACATCCTATAAAAGTGACATATATAAAATAAATTAACTAACGGTGAAAAACGTATGTAGCGGTACAAATTGAAATAAAAATTAACGATAAGCGAACGCGTGGAAGTAGTTTAACATGGGAAACCTGAAAAATTTACATATGTCGAATACAATAAAAAATACGGTCAACGTTTTTGAAACCTTGGAGAGACGAAAAAGTTTAAATATTCCTTACCAATTACAATATAATAAATACTTTTATATACGTTATTTGTAAAAAAAATTTATTACATTATATAATTAATAAGAAATAAATAATAATACGCATTTTAAACAACTAATAGTTTAAATATTTTCGAAAATTGTTACATCGACTAATATAAATACGAACACGTCAAGGCAATCCATTACACAATGTAAGTTTTCAAAGAATTTTTCTCGCCAAATTAAAGTTTTGCTTTCGCTTTTATTTCATTTCCATCTGAAATTTTAGTGTGGGCGTTCGAAATCTTGTATAATTCCATTTGATTTTTTTCTTTTCATTTTTTCATTAACTTTGGTTGGCCCAATTGATTTTCACCTACCCTACATTTCTTTCTATTAACTTCATTTCCGATTAGAATTATCTGTGTGATATATTCTAATTAGCCGATGACGGATTTTGCCAATTTATTTTAATATGCAAAAGAAAAAAATACATACCGAAATTTTGAGAATTAATAATACGGTGTAAATAAATAAAAATAAAAAAACTGAATTACGAACTTTTAAATTTGTTTTAAATAAACTATTACGTGTATAGCAAATACTGTATATTGGCCATGAATATATCGGGAGCAGCGTCTCCGAAAAATGTTGGTATTTTAATTTTTAATATATTAAATGTTTTCTAGCCGATTTATTGCTTATATAATTTTATATTAATTTTATACAAATTTGTACATTTCTTAAGTAAACGAAAATTGCATAGGACAAAATAAAACCGCGGCTTCAACGTGCCAAACACTGTTGCATTATTCTATTAAACATCCATTCGCATATCTCCGTTATTCGCAGTTGCAGGTGAACAACATTCATTCATTGTTTCGAGTCCATAGATTGTCAAAATAATGGACTTAACCGGGGTTTTATATGTCTTAGCAAAATGATCTATCAATAGGTTTGTTTTTTTTTTTGTTTTTTTTTTAAATTTTTTAAACTGCTTTTTACAAGATTGATATTGATAAAATTAATAATAGTAATGGTAATAAAATGATACGATATCGAAAGTGTATAGAGCGAAGCAAACTATTTACCAAAATGAGAACACCGCTTTCTTTATAATTTTGACGCTATCTCTACTGTCAGTTTCAAAGTTAATTCAATTTTGAATTCGAAAATATCGCAATAGATGTCGCGTGTTTTTATCGCGACAGTGTAATTAACGGAAACTGAATTTTAAAAACATTTGTGAAATAATTTGAACAGGCATAATTTTTTTCTGATACTTACTAGTGAAGAAGATGATGCGGAATCGCTACATGCGTCCAAATTAACCCTGAACATCTGCCTGTTATGCATCTGACAGCCCTTCTGTAAAGCCACTAGGCGAAATGACACTAACGTGGCGTTATTGTCAATTTTCTCCAGCGTGAAGGAACAGTGCAAATTGTTTTGCGTAGAGTTCCAGATATGTTGAAATGGTATTTCCTATTTTTAATCGTGAGAAAATTTAATTGTTAGATAACGCGTATATTAATAAAAGATGAAAAGACATACATTTTAATGGAATACATTCGAATCAAGCTGCATTTATACCTTTTTCACTTACAATATTATGATTAAAAGGAAAAAAAAAAAATACGGCAATAATTGTGAAATAACATAAACGCATTAAAAAGGAATTTAATCATTTATAAAATTAAAGAAAACTAACATGTTACTACTCTTTAGTCATGGTTATTAATAAAAGTTTTCAAAAAATTAAAAAATAGTAGAGAATTTTCTTATACGGAAATGGCAAATTTAAAATAGATTCAAACGGAAAACATTAGCTACGATTATTTTCAGTTTTATTAGTAACCCACAAAATTACCTACCATTTAGCCTACAAAATATCGAGCGATTTTGGTCTATTTTTGTCATCCATTAAACTTAATATGTTTCATAGAGGGTTATTATTTCTTTCTCTGAAATTACAATCTTTAAAATTTGTGGTTCTTCGTAACATTATAGTTTATTATTGAGAACTTAGCGACCACATTCTGTTTAGTAAAATACTCATTTACCATGAGTAATCTGCAATATATGTACAAAACTATTTAGTTTAATACACGAATGGTGAAAAGCAGCATCTGAATTGAATCACAGTTTCTGTTTAATGCAAAAAAGAATTACCTGATATCCAGATTGAGGTTTAATTATCCAACCAAACGATACATCCTCTAAATTTAATGAAAGATTAGCTCCTCCATCTTGAAAACAAAGCCCTCGTGGCTTATCCAACATGCAGCCTCCAATGCGTTTTTCTAATTGAATCAAATTCTGAAATAGTGAAATTAAAATCATTATTACCAATATTTTTAACTATTTTTCTGAATTCAGTAGTTTACATTTATACATATATTATATATGTATGTATATTGTAAAGTGTACACTTTACACATCTCTGAGCGCCTACACTTTAATATATACATGTTTTTTTTTTATTTATTCTTTGTAATAAAAAAAAAAACGTCTTTAACATAGTGTAGATTTTTTATTTTTATTAATTACAAGAATAGTGGGGCAAACCTTAAATATCTAATATAATTTGAAATTACACTTGAAAGGAAAGGAAAGAAAAGAAAGGAAATAAGTATGTTCATTTCCTACGTAACGATTAACAATAGAAAATATAAGAATATAGGGACGCGTAAATATATGTAGACTGTTTCAACTGGAAACCAATAGTTCAATCTACAAAGAAAGCATAAGTTCAAGAGTCATATCAATATAGGAATGCTCCTCGTATACGTTTCTTTACAGTGCATCCCAAATAACCGTATTTATGCCGACTAAAGTATACGGACTTAAGCGGCGAACTTATATATATATATATAAAAATGAACTTCTCGTCATTATGAGCCAATGTCAGCAATCTTTGAACCGAAACAGTTTTTTTCAAAGCTATAAGCAGACGACAGGAAAATCACATCGAATCGTATGAATAATTAATAATAATATTAGTATATATATATATATATATATATATATATATATATATATATATATATATATATATATATATATATATATATATATATATATATATATATATATAAACTCAGCCCTTCTGGACTCGGAAGGGAACAAGCCCCCTTCACCCCCAGGTCTAGTTCTTCTATAATTCTTATAGAAGAATAAACTTTTTCATTGGCTACGCCGTTCGACATAATTTTTTGGTTACCTTTTTTCGTTACATTTTCGTTATATATTTCGTTACATAAAATTGCGACAATTTTTTAGGGACAAATTTCGTGACAAGACACTTTTCCTGATGACTCCTGGCGTAAAAATGGCGTAACCATTAATATATATGTGTGTATATATGTATGTATTTCATCTCTTTTCTTTCCATGTCCACTCATCTTAAACTTTTACTTTCCAAACTTCATTTATCTGGATATCATAAATACTTTATACCCGCGAGTAACTGCGCTAGGAATTGCAGAGTAGTTGTTTTAGCTTGGTTCGTCTGAACAATAGATTTTAAATGGAAACTGCAGAAGGCGGTTTAAGTTCCGGCTTCTATGCTCTTCATCAGCGCAACTGTGATGCTTCATACTACTTCTATTCTTCTTCCAAATCTTTAATAATTTTAACAATATACCCATGGAACTTGTATTTTAAATATAAATGCTCGATACATGGTATGTTCCATAACTGGTACACTAGACATTAAACAGCCGTCTATGGCAATGCAGACTGACTTGAGCCTCTTCGTACCTTTTAGGCACAAAATTACTAAATTTACATATTTAAAAATAAAACCAAAATATGGCAATAATGAAGTGAATATTTTGATATATAACTATGACTAAATAACTTGGGAGAAATGTATCATTTTGTTAAAAATAAAAATATAAAATTGAAATTTGAGTGATGTAGAATTAAGATGAAATCACTTTTGTTTAAATAAACGTTAGGGGTACACGTTATTTGTTAGGATCTCGCCAACAAATATTGATGGTCTTCAAAAATAAATTACGTATATTTGTAAAAAAAAAAAAAAAAAAAAAAAAAACATCACAGTGAGCAAATTCCAGATTAAAAGTTGAATGCATAGTTAGAAATAAAGCTAAATATGTGATAACACGATCACTGCAAGTCATTGAAGAAATTATCCGGTTTATAAAGAATGAATCCATACTTTCTATCTCGGATTGCCTCAGAATCTGAGTAGGTGATCTAAGTCCATGTAGTTGGGTCAGTGTTAACACCGAGCCCATTTAAAAAAAAAAAAAAAAAAAAGGAAAAGAAACGATTCCTCTATAAAGGGCCAAATTCAGATTTGTTCACTGAAAAAGAATTTTTCAATCATTCTAGGATTCGGTTCAACGATAGTTTGGTAACTCAGCTCGAGTCACTCACTGTTTTAATGGCTTTCGGTCTAGATCCATTGCTTATCGTTTGAGACTTCTTAGTCCCAGTGTTAACTTACGTTATTTTGTTACTCCGTAAACTACATTTTTTTTCGAACTTCGATAATTCGAGTACATCCCGCGTGTAATTCTTAAGTTGGAAAGGACTGTGCTTAACGAGAAAAGTTTTCCTGTATGCACATATTTATAAGACGTTTTAAATTTTTTAACCATAACACTCGCACCGTAAAGAAGAAAGACGCATACTGTTTTTCGTGGTTTTTTGAATATTTTAGAATTTTCAAAAATTTATTATTCTTGTCGTAAATGCTCAACATGAGATCTCCATTCTGTGTTCTTTGCGTCTTTTCTGTTTCACCCGCTTATCGCTTGAATTATTGAATGAATTTATACGTACCTCCAAAAACAGATCACTTTCCAAATGAAAATTAAATTTCCTAAATACTGAGTTTTGTAGCGGATTTTTTAAAAAAATTCTTTATTTATCGTTTTTTATTCTGTACGTAGGAATGTTTTATTTCATAAATTCGTTGAGAATGTAATCGTTTTATCTGTAATTGTGTTTAAAATAATATTTACTATATTTGTTGGCCGCTATTCGAATATTTTTAATTCATTACTACAAAAAGATGTAGACAAACAAATATAATATTAGTTATTACGTTTGAAATTACGTTCAACCCCCGTTTTTCTTTTTAATCTCGAATGATTCTTCTAGTAATAGTCGAAAAATCTTACAATCTTCTTCAAAACTACTCTTCTATTATTACAGATCTGAAATCATTTTCCTGATACATATGCCTTATTGTAATACTTGTGTGCAAAATGACAGGTAAAAATATAAGTAATATAGTAGTTTTGTTTTGTGTAATTTCAGTATTTCATAAGTTCATAAATAAATCTTTTATGCCTATTATTATTATTATTATTATTATTATTCGTATTATTATTATTATTCGTATTATTATTATTATTATCAATTTGAAATTCACATGTTTAGAAAAACAGTTTTTTTCAAATTCCGCAGCCCTTCTCCATTTCCTAGTCTCCTGAAAGTTACTAAAGAATTAAAATCTAATTCTCGAATAATTCAGAAACATCATTATCGTCAATAGAACATACTTATAAGCACTAATTAAACATTTGTTCTAATAGTTTATTATATTTCGTGAACATTTCAAGCCACTAAAAGTTGACAATCTAAATATTTATTCAGGGTATATCGTAGTAATCGGTAGTTGTACGTTTTTCAAACGTACATACACACATACAGTTTAAACGTATAAATATTTAATTTTGTAAATATAATGGGCTAACAGAGAAAAAAAAAAAGGAGGAAAAGATATCCCAAAACTATCAAGCGGTGTTTAAAGATAACATCGGTAGTCGCGGAAAATTATGAAATTGCCGTTAACCTCATTATACATATTTCTGAGTATCAATTATTTATCGGCGTACTTGACATAGCGGCCAGAAATACGTCATTGCGGTGATGGTATGAAGTCATAATTGTTACAATTATCGCGCTCAGAAGATTTATAGTTTATTTTTCAACCGTAAATTAAATGTTAAATAACGAACACGTGCAATACAACTGACCGAACATAGCCGACATTTCAGTTAGGTGCTGATGATTTAAATTTCTGATAAATTAACACATTAATATGAAATTAAAATTATTACCTCTAATGATGGCCTGGTATCTTCGATGACGTAAACGCGAATACTATACTCTATTAAGGTAGCGGACTGCGAAGGTGCTAAACCGAATATGACCAACTTGAGTAACTTGACCGGTTTACTTATTGATGATGGAACGGCTTCCCCAATTAAAACATACCTCATCAGCTGATCAGATACCAAAAATACTTCATTTTGATCTAGCTGGGTAAATAGCGGCGTATTTAACGTTTCTTCACCCAATGTAACGATTTTCTAAAAAAAACAAACATAGCCTTTATATTTGTAATTGGTGTGATTATTAATAAATATAAAATAATAAAATAACCGTTTCTATGAAGCACTGACGCAAGTTTTCTAGTTTTAAGAAATAACTGATTTCCCAACAATTCTAAAATTAATATTTTAATGTGAATTTCTTGCTACCTTTTATATTTTCTTAAAATAGATGACAAAAAATTAAATCTTAGAATCTGCAACTACCAGTTAAAGTGTTTTGGGAGGTTTGTTTACGAAGAAATTAATATTTTAAACAAACTGATTTGCACTTTATCGATCATAATTTAATTGCATTGACTTCAGTTTGAAGAGCTGTTAAAACTGATTTTACATTCAAACGGAATATAATTTGATTGTGACATCAAAGAGATAATTCGTTAAGCACTATTTGTTCGCATACATCAAACGTAAATCGCAGTTTATTATAAAATTCAATATACGATTTCTTTTTAAAAAATACGAAACGAGCAATGGAAATAATTTATAACTTTAAAAAATAATAAAACGAAAAACAACGTAATTAACAGAAAATTACTATTTATAATGTTACAATATTTTAACATTTATAAATAATGATTTCTGTTAATTGCACTGTTTTTCGTTTTATTGTACATGAATACAGAAATGGTTGATATACTTAATAATGATAACTTTAAAAAAGACAATAAAAATCGGCTATGCAATATCAGTAATATTCATAATTTTATTTATAGTTTGTACTGGGATAAAAGCCATTGGGTGTGGCACATGCCTCGTAATTTCAACTACCTCTCTGAATGGTGAATTCAGAGTGACTAAATAAATAAAACAGTTTTAAATAGTAAAATCAGAACGCATACAATTTGACTAGCGCAAATGTGATCGTCGATACATTCAGAACGGATTAATTTGACTTAAACGCGAATGACTATAGCGAATCGTAATTGCCAACTTTACGATTACCATACAAGCCAGCGGCAATGTGTTATTTTATTAATGTAAACAAAGAAATGAAATTCCACTACAGACACAATAACACACATTTATACATGTATATTAAGTATACACAGGAAAAAAATGCGTCTATACGAATTTGTTTTAGAATGCCATAGGTTTTCCGCCGTTTCCCGATTTTGATACAATAACTTCAGCGTGTCTGTCATTTATGACATTTTAGTTCTCAAAAGCCAGTTTTATTACTTTTAATTTGTGAAAAGAAAATATTTCGTCCTATGACATCTTCAATGATTATTCGATAATATCCTCGTGAACGTTTTTACTTTTTACGTGAATGTCGGTTACGAATTTCTTTTTTCCCTACTTCGACCTAAATAACGTGGTCGAGAATAAAACTACAAGTAAATATTCCTAAACGTTAAATTTAATAAAATTTTGTACGAATAATAAGCCGTTGTTTATAGCTTACAAGAAGAATTTTTTTTTTTAAATATACACTCGCGATAGCCTAACGAATTAGTCTGTATAATTTTACTCCGCATAGTTCCTATTTTGTAACCTACTTCAGCTCGTATTTTAAAAATATACAGTTCTTACTTAAATATATAATGCAGAGAAACTTGATAGTTTTCGTATTAGTTGCTTACAAATAAAATGAAAAAGAGAAAGAAAATAATAAATTGGCAATGTACCATGATATCGGTAAAAGGTCACATAAGCTACCAAATTATAAATATATCTTGCAAATTTGTAAACAATTTTTAAAATATTTTCTTTTGTTTTTGTTATGTAAGCCTTTTTTCTACCTCCTTACATAACTGGAAAATGTCAAAACGCGTCATTTGACACCGTATTTAACTTTATGCACTAATTTATAAATGCGCGTATGCGTTATAAATACATCTGTTTAAAAAAAAAAAAAAAAGGATTTTTTAAAGTTTTCTGCACTCAAGAGACAAAATTTGGAATTTTAATTTTTAAGATGATTCGGGAAGTCAATAGAGTCATAAATTTACGGTAAGTTCATTTCGTAGAATTTTTAATAACCGAATATTGTGATAGATCGTAATTACGCTACTTTCTTTTTGTAAAAGAGTATGTCACAAAAATATGTAAATAGCAGTAAAAATAATATATTAAATAAAAAAGTACCTGCCAAACTGGTACAGCGTTTTCAACCGGTGATTCGGAACATAAAACAGATATATTCCAAGGTCCGTGTTTTAGACTAGCACAATGTTGAAAGTTTATAATGACTGGTTTCTTAAAAATAAAACCAGATGGTCCACAAACGACCACTGGACTCAATTGAGTTTGTTTATCTGAAATAAAACGCGTTATAATTACAGTATCCCAATTAAATAAATGGAAAAAAAAAAAAAGCATAGAAAAACTTTTAAAGTTTTTCACAAATGTGCGCAAATAAAATTATACATAGCTATTACTTTAACCGCATATAATTTATAACAATAAATTTCATAGTTACGTTGAATTTCTTAATTTGTATCAAAAAATTCAATTTGAGATCATTTTTATACCCGTGTAATTAAGTTATGAGAAATTGCGTAGTAGCATAAGTGTAAAACAAGACCGTGTCCACGGGTGGGGGGTTCACCCACACCACCCATGAGAACTGACATAGTTATTATAAATATACAAAAATCTGGAAAAAATCAAAAATTTAAAATAAATATTGATGATTTTTTAGGGTGTTCTTACCTTTAAAAGAAAAAAGAAAAATTATGCTGCATAATTTTAGGTACTTCATTAATATTTTATGCAAAATTTTTTCATTACGAGTATGTTATATGTAATTTTTATTAATGTTTATATACTGTAATTCATTTATGTAAATTAATTATATATAAATCAAAATGATGGAAATTATTCATGGGCTTCGCCTGCGAGGCAGGGGGAGCAGCTGCCCTGAAGCCTTGAAACTTTTTAATCAACTGTCCATGATGAGTATTTATAGGCGCGTAATTATGGGCAATTTGGAAGACTTTTATAATAAAGTAGTAGAACAATTTGCCAGAAACCCAGGAAAATTTTTTTAAATTAAGATTTTATTCTTGTTTAATAAAATATTAAGCCTTTACAACTTATAAATTTTATTTTTCCTATAACTTATATCTTCTTTCTATCATCTTGCCCCCCCCCCCCCCCCCCCCTAGCACAACGGCTGGCGACACCCTTGAAATTATTAATAGTATGAATATTAAAGAAAAATGCGTTGTTATTTATAAAATAAATACGCAAAGAAAATTTTCACCTCCCCCCATCCCGTCAGAATTCTGGGCACTGACCTGGCGTGAGACTACACATATATATAATTATATTAATGACTACGTCATTCTGAACCCGATGTATAATTCATTTTTTGTCCCCCATCGTTAAGGCCCTGTTACTTTATGCAATGAAAAAAAGCCTGAATGTGTTATTTTTTTCATGACAGTTCAGATAATGAATATCGCTTTCAACACTGATGATATAAATTATCTGTGAGATATTACGCAATTAGCGAATTTTCGAAGCGACAATTTATGACCTAAAATTAAATGAGAACATAAATGAATAGCCTAGGAACGTTTTCGGGTTCAGACATTATCAGCTAAGACTAAAAATTAATCCGCTGTGTGAAACGTAAATATAAATATATTGTTCAGAACGAAACAAGGATAGTAAGCTTTTATCTATTTTTCATATCGGTCGAGGTAATTTATAGGCTAAATATGGGTATATTAAAAAAAAAAATTAATTAATTAAATTCGCTACCGTATAATTTTGGTCTGTGTCTATCGTCTTGCAGGACGGATAGAGATATTTCTTCTTTATGTCCTCTAGCGATAGCTCCTTCAGGTATTGTTAACGATACATTTAGATCGGCCAGATACAGTCTGCTTCCGGCTGATGTGACCGTATGCTTGACTGAAAAATTTCCACCGAATTCAATACTAGTATGATGCTGCAACGGATATGGTGCATGAATACCCATTGAACAACTTTTGCTACTGTTCGATAAATCGTAAGATGAATCTAATCTCGAAGGAGCTGAAACCACACATGATTAAATTAATAAAATTTTGCAAAGCATTCCTGTTCTCAGTTTAAATTTCGCGCATCCGCATGAAAAATTTAGTCTAATAAAAAATGGAAAGCCATAATTTCTGCATTAATTTCAGTTCCATTATTAATATCCGTTTTTTGTTTCTTTTTATATGAAAAAAACAAAAAAGAAAAAAAAAGAAATTGAGCCACATGCACCAGACTAATATAATAATTCGACTGAAACAATTAATGCTTCAATTTGTTTTGCGCATATACTTCAATTTTTTTCTCGTAGAGAAAGAGAAAGGAATATACGATAGGTGATATACACGTTGTTAGGCAAATAATCGATTGAAAATAGCAAATGGAGATGGTGCGCGGACATGTGGCTCAAAGGCCGCTGGATAAGTGTGTCATCATCACGGAAACCTGATGGCAAACGACCCTTAGGACGACCGAGGATACGATGGGCAGATGAAATTCAAAAATTCAGAGAAAATTGGCGGGAAGCGGCACAAGATCGCAGCGTTTGGAAAAAATTAGGGGAGGGCCTCGTCCAGCAGTGGACTGGTAATGGCTAAAGAAAAAAAGAAGAAGAGAAAGAGAAGCAGAAGAATCGTGGAATAGAAACTAATTGCTATAATGATAATTTAACACCGACTGAAAATAATATTTCTTCAATAATTCATTAAATTCGGCGCTTTTCATTTAAAAAAAAAAAGGTACGTAACAATTGAATGAGATATGCAGCCCGTGAAAAGCTCAGAGTGTAAAACTTTTTTCAATGCTATCATAAATTTATTTGACTTTTTTCTTCGAGCAGGTTAATTCTATTTTTGATAAGAATTTTTTGGGGCATTTTAACTTCAGATAAAAAAATATTTAAACTGACATAAAATTCCTCTACATAATAATAATAATAATAATAATAATAATAATAATAATAATAATAATAATAATATTATCATAAATGCTACTAAAAATTAAATTCCACACATTTGTTGATATTTAATGTAAAGAGAAGAAATTAAATTATAATTGTTGTAAAATAACAATCATTTACATTTTCAAACTCTTTACAATTGCATTGAAAATGTTGTATAAAAAGAATCCTACATACACATCAAAGATTTAGATTTTTTCCTAAGAAACAATTTAGATCTGTTTCCGATGGGAATTTATGTGAACAATGTTTAACTCCAGGACAAAATATGATGACACCGATGTGTAGAATACATCTTTGCAGTTTTGATAAAAAAAATTTAATTTAATTTCAAATTATAAAATTTATTATAAAAACGTGTTGAAAATTCGGTACAAAAAGAAATTTATATCCATAAACCTTTGTTGTTAAGTAGGTAATTTTTAACTATAAATTGATAGATTTATACGTGTAAAAAAGAAATAAAAGTGGCGCAGAATTCTGCAAAAGATCAGGGAAAAAGATCGCGATCGTTTCAAAAAAAAAAAGATTAGTTCCTTCATGATTAGAAATTGAAGTGTATAAAGGATAATTTTAAAAATACTTTATAAAACATGTTTGCCTTTACATCGGCGAACGCTATATTACACACACACACACACACACACACAATGTATATTATTACACGTTCAAAAGTAGTTTATGATGTGCTTGGAATAAAATTATATGTACAAAATTGATTTCGCATAGAATCGATTAGTCTCATTCGAACTTACAAGAACATGTAAAACTACTCAGACTTCGATTAGATTCAGACGACTTCGACGTCGCTTGAGCATCAGTCGGTACTGACGATAGAGATGGCGTAGATGGAGACTCTGACTGCCCGTTAGCAATGTGCGGTACATCGTAATGGTGTTCGCTGCAAGTCATGCCGTGACTGAATTTACCTTGATCGCAAAACGGATACTCGTAACAGGAAGGCATCGACAGCGGCATAATCATATTTCTGGTGAGATCGGGAGCCAACTGGTGATGGTCCGGGTTATGCTGTTGAAGACAATGATAGCTTTTCTTGTCTTCGTCCGGAAAAAATTCTGGATGAAATTCTGCAAAATCGGAACAAAAACACTGAATCAGTATGAGCGATCTTTTCTCTTCGTTTATCACGAAAAATTTCACAGCGCCAGTCGGAAAGTTAACGGTATTATGTGTAATGTAGATGACATTTTTCTTAAAATATTTCTTTTGTAATCCCCGTTTATGCAGCGAAAAACAAAATCGAAAGATACAAAAAATATACTACATGTAAATAATCGAGTTTTCGTTATGCGAAAACAATTTTCTATTTACGGTTTTTTATATCAGTGAAAGTTTTCGTTTTTGATTTTATTTTGGGTTATTTATTTTTCTTTTTTTTGCGAAGAGGCGTGGAATAATTAAACAGAAATCTCCCCCCCCCCCTGCATTAAATATTGTTGCCTACTTACCTTTTTTCGCGTATGTCCTACAGGATAACTTCGCGACTATGTTTGGCCGTTCCTTTTATCTTGAGACAAATCAAAAAATTAAAAAAAAACAACTAATTTGTTCACTTTTAAAGTCCGAATTGAAAGATTCGTTTTTCGAGTTTATCCGATGTTGTATGTTTACTTTTTGGTCTCGACTTCCTTCTGCCGTTTTCTTTAACGAATTGTTTTGTTCGCGCAAGTTTTTATAATGTTCTAAGGAATTCGGACAATAAAAGAATGTTTCGGATTAATCGGTGTAATGTCGTAAATTTTAATTTTTGCCAGGCTAATTCGGATTTGTCGAAAAATGCGCGCGGGCACAGTGCTGAACAACAAGTAGAAGCGTGTTTACCGGCAATAAAAAAGTGACGTTATCGAAATAGCATAAAACGCACGATGGCACTTTTAACAGGAAGAGAGGGGAGAAAAAATGTGAAAAAAAAAGAAATAAGAAAAGGCTAGTAAGGTAGAAATTTCATTTCGAAATCACGCTAACGTATCCTTTATCTAGTTGATGCTGTCGGCGAAAAATTTTATGTAAATTGCTTTTCACCGTTTAACAGTGCCGATAAAATGTTGTAATATCGTAAGTGAATAGGCGATAATTAAATCAATAATAACGTTTATTTTTTAGCGTTTACTAATTAGAGTTCGCAGCAGGGGCGTCGCCAGCCGATGAGACAGAGAGGGGAAAGATAGTTGCCAGCCGCCCCCGGGGGGGGGGGCAAGATGATAGAAAGAGGATATGAGTTATAGGAAAAATAAAATTTGTAAGTTGTAAAGGCTTAATATTTTATTAAACAAGGATAAAATCCTAATTAAAACATAAGTTTTCCAAATTGTCCATGATTACGCGCCTAGGAATACTCATCAATGCCAGTTGATTAAAAAGTTTTAAGGCTCCAGGAGGGGCAGCTGCCCCTCCATGCCCTCCTCTGGCGACGCCCATGGTTCGCAGTATCTTTTCTGTTAATATAATTACGGCCTAACTTCCTTACCGTTGACGAGCGTTCACACGTATTTCACTAAATGGCGCAATCATTACGAATTTTCTCTTATTATCGATTCACTGGCGGGCACACTTCAAAATTTCACTGATTTCAGTAAAGTTTGATTCTTAAATTCATAATAAAGGGTGCAAAAGATTTTCGCTTTGCGGCTTACTTAAATTAGAATTTGGAATGTAGTGTCTGAACTCTAATAATGTTTCACTTACGATCGTCTAGAATTCCAATTAGTATCCTAAAATTTTTAGAGGTTTGGCTTTTTGCACGTGCATGTGGAGTTTGAACGTGATATATTCGTTAAATTTTCATACTTGAGTGTGACCAATCTTCTGTAAAATGTTCAAGTATACATGCCAGCCTGTTTACGTTTTAATACCTATGTGCATTTGTTAAATTTACCTATTATGAGATTGAAGGCATATGTCGATTTATATAGGCACATATATGTATATATTTGTGGTACTAATGATATAGTTTAAAACCCGTACTTTGCATCAAAGAAATTATGTTTGAACATATAAATACGTGTTAATTTTATACAAGTTACACAAAAAATAAATACATATATCTTATATTTTTTTAAAATTTAAAATGTGATAAATGTAAAAATCGCATATTTGTATTATACAATTTTTTTTTTTTTAAGTATATATATTTTTTTTTTAATGTTTGAATTAATACATTTTCTGCAATAACTCGTAAGTTTATTTCGAAGAATTGAAATTAAAATTTAAATACAATAGCGAAGTTAAGACTGAATTAATCATATTCGTTTAGATTCATTTCGCGATTAGATTCCAGTTGTTTACAATCTAATTTCTACCAAAAACAAACGTGTAAATAGCGGAAATGGAATAGACTGAAGAACTTGTTGATGTGAAAAGCCTTTGCGAAAATGAAAAAACTCTAGGCACGTTTTTTTGAGTGCAGATTATTCCAGACGAAATCTAACAGTGAAGTCAATTGTAACATTGAAGCGAAATTGAACGAGACCAGAAAAAATGTTTCGCAAATGTAAAAGAAAATAAAACGACGAACGAAAGTTTCAAATTTAGCATCGGTAAATGATTTTATTTTCCACTCATTGTCAGTATCGGTATTGCATTTTACACAGTATACACGACGCTGTTTGCGTACAATAGCTATAGTTGCATACACACAGAATGGTGCAGTGAACGAGAGACGCGAGAGTGCACTGCTATAACGGATGGCCTTTTCATACATCAGCAGTTACTACAGTATCTGAAATAAAGGCTTTTCAGCAATACCGCTGCTATCGATAAGTGACGCACAAGCTAACTGCTTTTATATTTTCCCGTTCTACGAATAAAGCTCGTTCGCCGGCATCGTGCATATACATCACGTGTAAATATGAGAATACACGGCTTAAATACGCCCGATCAACCTTTGAGGAAATAAAAGCCCGACCTTCAACATCCTGCTTATTATAGAAATTGCCAATTATAATAAGTTTCGACCAAATTAATTTTTTATCGAAACCTTTTAAGGAACCAAACACACTGTGTCTGGTAAAACAATTTAACGCTACAAAACGAAATTATTTGGCATTTTTCATATAGTTTTTCTAAGCGTTTTATATTCGAGAAAGCAGTATAGTAAGTAAAACTTTGTAAAACTGTTATCGTAAATTTTCAAATAAACTTTTATAATATCGCAATCCCCACGGTTATTAAATGTATTTCAATTAGTCTATAACCGAAAGTTACATAGTTTGCCTTTGTTTCCGAAACGTGGAATAAACAACATTCCTTATGCTATTCATTTTTGTCCGACGATCGTTGAAATAAATTTTGCGTGTGATCTATCCAGTCTAGAATATATACCGCGCTTTTCGATATCTACTAGCATTTTTAAACTTTTTGTCTGTTCGTTTTCTAAGCCGGAAAAACGCCAGTTTACTACTCGGTTATATTCCTGCGTCCGAAAAAAAAGCCAACTTGTATATATACATATGTAAGCAGCCCGTTCGAAATCTACGTTGGAGGAACGTCTAATTAAACATCTGAAAAGTGAAATTTATAATCTCATCCCATAGGATGATGATTATAAATCGGGATGTACAAATTTCCAAAGTTTTAAAATAATCACCGCGAAAGTAAATGAGATTGCTTATGAACCGTCTATAGTGGCGATTTACATTCGTTAGCACGTGTAAAATTTCAAAACAACCGTTATTATAAATGTCCCGCGCGTTCCATAAATAAATTCCGTAAATAAGCGAAAGATCCTTACGACGACACGTTTTATATTCGGGAATAGAGTCAAGTTTGTTATTGCAGAAACTTCAGTCAAACAGCGGACGAAGGAGAACATGTGAAATCGGAAGAAGAGATTACTCTAAAATACAAAGTTTTATAAACTTGTAAAATATCGGAATCACAAAAAGAGAACAAAAAACACGAAAACTTGCAAAAACTCAACTTTTCGGAAGATTTTTCAACAATCTATCGATAAATTTTCTACCTGTAGTCAATTAGAACAACAGCTTTTAGCCTTCTTTGAGCGCTTCTTAGAATACTGAAAATCTCTTGCCAGTAATTGCGAAACAGTTTCGTGTTAAAGAATTTTAAATTGAGAGAACGAATTAAACCAGTTTTAAAAATAACTAGGAAACAAACGCTTTCACACACAAAATATATTCACAATAAATTATAAAAATTATACAAATTATACAAATTATAAAAATTTTACAAATTATACAAATTATACAAATTATACAAATTATACACATTATAAAAATTATAAGAATTATAAAAATAGCCGACTAGTTTCGGATATTAACGATCCATAATCATGGCCTACAATATGTTAATAAGCCATGATTATAGATCGTTGATATCCGAAACTACTTGGCTATTTTTATAATTCTTATAATTTTTATAATGTGTATAATTTGTATAATTTGTATAATTTTTATAATTTGTATAATTTGTATAATTTGTATAATTTTTATAATTTTTATAATTTGTATAATTTTTATAATTTGTATAATTTGTATAATTTTTATAATTTGTATAATTTTTATAATTTTTATAATTTGTATAATTTTTATAATTTGTATAATTCTTATAATTTGTATAATTTTTATAATTTTTATAATTTTTATAATTTTTATAATTTGTATAATTTGTATAATTTTTATAATTTATTGTGAATATATTTTGTGTGTAAAAGTGTTTGTTCCGACTTATTTTTAGTAATCAGAACATAAAAATGATTGAAGATAACTTCAATTAAACCACTTCTGTTCGAGTCTTGCTCTTTATGAACTTAGTACGACGCTAATTAAATCCAGGATTGACCGATACGCATTCCATTGAAGGCTGAATTTGAAAATAAGCATTTATGGAGTGAAACAAGATGTTTCAAAAGTAATACTGTTTCTCGCGCTAACAATGAAAATTCCTTCCGATCTGAATAATTAATATAGCCCGCAGCGTCAAACTGGCAGTAGCAAAAAATTTCTTTCGAACTCTTAGCTAAAAAATCCTCTCACACGAGTTTAGTTCGGCGCAAAAATAATCTGTATCACGACAAATCGAGCGTCTTTCGCATTAAATTTAGTCGCAAGTCGGCGAACGCGATAAGGAAACATCGAAATCACTGTTGGAAGGAAGGTATGAGTGACTTTTTAAAACTCTTTTCACATCAGAATAGCGATCGGCGATTTCCAACTATAACAGTTGTACAGCAAATGAGCCGTTTCTGAACAGTTTGTCGTTATTTATATCATTTGCCGAGTACAACGGGAAAGATTTGTAACTTTCGCCGTTTGAAACGGTTTAATTAATATATCGTACGGGCGGCCGGTTCTACATTATTTTAATTTGTCGAAAGCTTTAGAACGCTGTAGCAGCTGGTGTCGCCATTTTTAATATATATCAGCTCGCCTATCGAACACGTGCGTGTTGCATTGTAGGCGAAGCAAAGGAATTAAAAGATCACAAACGGAAGAGGCAAAAGAAGGAGGTGCGATGAACGACCAAGAAGGAAGAATCGACAATTTGGCATTCTTGTCACGCATTCCACATAAACAATGCTCGACTCTTGGCGAACCTACCGATTTTTCTGTCGCTAATTAGCTATAGGCGACGATATATTTACGTTTCACCTAAATTGGCCTGCCTCTTGCGTTTCAAAAAACTAGTTCCGCCAATACGCTTCGAGCATCTACAATAAATTGATAAATTTTCCCTTTTGATAAGGAAATTCTAACAACTGTCTGTGTGCGCGTTTTTGTATGTGTGTGTAGCTTAAACGTTTGTTCTACGAGAGGTAGGATGGCAAACGAGTACATGTGATTCTTACAACAAAATATTTTGGAGAATCAGTGTGGTGGGAAATTTTTTACAGAATCCATGTTGCCACTATTACTCGCGACTTCGGAACTGCATCTTGAAAGATACGCGAACGCCTTTGAAAAAAGATGACAAATTAATCACGTTCGCTTTGAACAACAACTTTTATATCAGTTTTATGCAATTCATCATAATAATAAATTACACAAATGGCTCTTGTCGTTTATATGAGTTTTTTTTTCTTTTTTCTTTAGAAATTTCAAAATATTAAGGTAAAAAATTATTTCTTACCTTTTTTTTTTATAAACTACCGAAAGATTTACACTAATCTGAAAGTTTTGTATACACATAAAGTTAGGTAAAATCACGAAAAACATCGATATTTAATCAAAGCGGAATAAACTGGTTGAAAATATCGGTTTTAAATAAGCTGATGAAAATTTTACCTTAATAAAAAATGGAAGAAAGTTATTATTGTTCAGATGTTTTGAAAAAATAAGAAACAAAAAATAATTCAGACAAAACTACTCCTCTGTCGAAGATATCTTTAAAAACCGCCTCGCTAAATAATATGAAATCTTCAGTCGCTGCTCTTCGATTTATATTTTAAATTAAATGACGCAGACGTTGGAATTCCAGTTAAAGGGTCAAATGTTTCGTGTTCGCGGCGATATTAAGAAATTGCAATGAGTTAAAAATTTAGTAATTATATCGACTTTGATTCTTTAGTATTTTTTAATGATGAAATACGACTTATTATCCCGCTAATAAAAAATAATGGAAAATAATAATTATAATTTATCTAAAATGGCCTAAAATAAATAGTTTTCTGATTGCAATTTGATATACAATATAAAGCAAATGGCTTAATTTTTAGACAAAAATGGAATGATGCAATTTTCATATAAGATTGTTAAAAAAAAAAAATGAAAGCAAGTTGCCCTTATGAATTAAATTTTATCAAGCGGAATTAGTTAAATTATTTAAAACGTTTTAAATTATTTTTGTTATTTATTTTTGAATTTTTACGTTCTACGCTCCTCCATTTTTGTCGAATACGGTGAAATTAAGCGCTTCATAATTTTCGGGGGGGTCTCACTTATGGAGAGAATATTGAAATTTTTTTTATTAATTATCCCAGATCACTTCTCCGATGTAACGAATATATTCTTCGATTAGCCATATACACCATTGGGACAGTGACTTGAGCCTAGAACGAATCCCAATCCCATGACAAATTTGGTTTACTACGTTGCCGCGCTACTTGATACACAACGTACGAATAGTCAATTTGAAAATTATTAGTTTGTTCATGAAAGAGTTTTAACGATTTTAAAAATTAAGCGAACTTATATCTATTTACAATGTGAAAAAATCGTCAATTTCGAAAGTAACTGGTATTAGTTTTGCGTGAACGGAAATACTGGGTTTTATTCTATTGTATTGGCTGTATTTTCGACGAACGTTAATTTTTGAGGTTACTGTGTTGAGTATGGCTAATCAGTGTTTAGAGCGAACACAAAAAAAAAAAAAAAAAAAAAAAAAAAACTTAAATAAAAGAAAACAATAAGTAATTTGAGATTTCAGTTTTTTTTAAACGACTATAGCCATACGATTAGTGTCAATGTTTTTTCTCCTTTAAATATATATCAGCGCGTTGTTCACTTTTTAAAAAGCTTTCACCATTTTTTATAATGCTCTTAAATGTTTATCGAAAGTTTTGGTTCCAGCACCCGACCGATACTACATAATGCAGGAAAATATAGATTTCTCGTTTGATGCATTAATTTCAATAGACCCCCGTAAGCGTATTGTATAACCTTTTAGCTTTTTTTTTTTTTTTTTTGCTTCGCCATAAAGCATCAGAAAATGAGAAATATTCATCGTTCGCTGCAGCAATACGAATTATTCTCATACTTATTTGTCATTTCAATAATGTGTTTGGCTTAAAGTCAATAACATGAAGTTATGTAGTCGGCTGCGGAAACGACCATTTAAGCTCAGTACTTTTTCAAAAATGACTGTCCAAAATTTTCCGTATATCGCGAAGATAACACTTCTTTACTTCTGGCAATTCAACGGTTCGGTACCGCGATAAATTCAAAAGTCGCATTAGACGCCCAGTCTAAAAAGGCCAAAGTAATAAAACTAGCGGAATTAAACGGTATTCGGATTAATTAAATTTATTGCGAACGGTAAGAAGGAGCGTGTACGTCTTTAGTAAATTTTTCGATAACCGGATTTCGTAAGATGGATTAAACACCGCTACTGTCGCGGCTTGCAACGAGAAAATTAACCTTTTCGACTGGGACCCGTCAAAAAGGGTTCAAGATAGAGGGATTGCAAATCGTTAGAGGAGCTCCCCAGTTAGAGGAAATATGGTATAGCGGAAAACTCGAAGAAGGAAAAACACTTGAACGGGATTTCCTTGACATTTCAACTGACAGGTAGACGACATTAAAAGCTCGCCGACTTGCCAAAGTGGTACTAGCACGTCCGTGTGTTCGTACGCGTGCGTCTATAGGGCGGTTGTTCTCGGTATTGCTGTAGTTGTCGGAGTAGAAAAGGTGTAATAGCAATACAGGAAAAAGAAAAGTTTCACTTGTAACTTACATTCCCCTCTTTTTCCTCCATCGGTCGCTTCTCTCTCTCTTTCTCTCTCTCTCTCTCTCTCTCCCCAGCACCTCTCTCTTAATTCGCTGCCAGTTTTGGGGATCCAATTCAAGCCAAATGGGGTAGTGGTAAGAAACAAATAAGGGTAGTTTCCGAATTTGATTTTTCTAATTTTTCACTTTAACCTATCGAATTTTCCAATTGCATTTTCCACTTGTCATTCTATTTGGTCACAGGGGATTATCTCTCGACGATTCTCTTCTACGCATGCACGTAAAAGTAGGTATAACAGCTACACATTTTTTAACCAGATTCCCCTTTTTTCTTTTCTCTTTTTTCCCCCTTTTTTTTCCCATTCGGAAAAATCACGTATTATTTTCCGCCCAGAATATTGTTGCAATACTTCGCTCAGACATCCGTACTAATAAATATGCGAGATGATATTTGCAATTCGTGTTAAACGGTCTGGCGACGAATCAATTGGGACAGATATATCTATTTACACTAATAGGTTAATATTTCAATTCTCTACAATTTTGAAATGTACGCAACGTTTGTTTATATATATATATATATATATATATATAGAATACCGCAAGTTTAAAAGACTGAAAGGGCAATTTTAATTTATTAAAAATAATAATAATAATAAATAGATTGGAGAGAATCTTCATGAAATGTTCAAGGAACCGAAGCGTATTTTAAGTAAATATTTATATATAATTAAGTTTTAAGAATAGTTTGTTGTTCGATTTGTCAATGTGAAATGGGCGCCAATACGACCATTAGACCGAGCAGATTGATCTGGATAAGTAAAGCAAATATATCCTTGATAAGGTATCATGGATTGTGAAGTTAAGGATCACAGTGAACTAAGGCCAACGGCACTAATGAGAGTAGGAGGGCCATCTGGATACCGATGTGGAAATCTCGTGTGCCGTTGGGGTAGTTATTCGAAGCGATTAAAAGTAACAAAACGATACTCTCGTCGTTTATGTTGAAATGTTCGATGTCCGCTACTATTTGGTCGGGTAGAATGAAAATAGAAAAAATGGTTCTGTCTAGTGGATGTTTATCGATTTGTCGTGATCTAATGTTGCTGAATTACATTGAATAAAGTGTTTATTTTTCATCGAGACATTATTTCGTACTCTTGCTAAATTCTCGATTATTATTAAGTATTTTAAAATATAATTTACCGCGCCGATTATACTCATATACAGAGTTATTAAATGTTCTCTATTTTTCACCGCTGATGAGGATGTTTTTCCCATTCAAGTTTTAAGCGCTGATTTTTGAGCAGAAAATGTTAAGTACTCGCGGGTAACATTAAGAAAAGAAAAAAGAAAAAGGAACACAGTTGAAAAACCATTAAACCGCAGAGATAATAGTGCATCTTAATTACAATACCAATAAATCGAGAATATCCGAGAGGGACCATATGCAGCGCTATACGAATAACGTACGTCAAATATAAATCAACGTCGATTGGTTCAGGCGTTAGTTACGCCCAGCGGTGAAAGTCTGCCCCGTCTAAACGTATCTCCTACCTGCCATATCGCTTTATGTTATAATTTATTTTCCTATAATTACGCTGTTATTATCGCTAGTCGAGCTGTACTAACCGGAATTAGCCATGTTATACATGCTGTGATCTCTGTCTTTTCTTTTGATTATCCGCAATGCCAACAAGATAACGATGGAGAATAAGGAGAAAGCTACCGTTAATCCAATGTACAGAGCTACGTTTGTTCGCACTTCAGATTTACTGGCTGAAACATAGAAAAATGAATACGATTAATTTTTACACTTTTAAAAGATGTTCAATTTGACCCTCATCTATAATTCACGAGTAATCGCCGAACAAATAAAATTCTTTAGCGCCTTGCTTTATTATTTCTATTTTTTTTTTTAGTCGATTCGATTAATATTTAAACAATTCTTCGTTTATGAATTTATGAACGATTAAACAGTAAAGGAAAGCGAGATAAGCCTATACGACGAATTAAATAGTTCTAAGGACGATTTCACTGTTACCGCGAACAAAATCTAAATCGAATTAGTTTACAACTGAAATGATCGCGTTACAGAACTGAAAAGTCGTCCGAAACATATTGATATTGTTAAACAACGGGAAAATATGTAAAATATCAAAAATGGAAGCAGAAATATTAATACATATCGAAAATTGAGAAGGTTAACCGTCCGCATTACACTTGTTAAAAATACAGTAGACCGCTTCTAACAGATTCTCTATGCTGCAATGAGGAAACAGACTCATATTTTATATGTTTCCTCTTCTGTTAGTTCTTCCTCCGCATAACGTGACGTAATCAACGAATTAACGCTTAACGAATTGTTTAATTTAAAGACGTTTGCCATTCCAAAATGTGGAACAAGTGAGCGGTGTTTCTAAGAAATTTAATCTATCGTTGGAATAGACCGCGCACCGTTGTAAGTTGCGTTTATATCTCGTTACTGTATTTTTACTTACGGAGGGAAAATTTCAGTTTCATTCAGA
Organism: Icerya purchasi; assembly: GCA_039619475.1. Taxonomy (NCBI): domain Eukaryota; kingdom Metazoa; phylum Arthropoda; class Insecta; order Hemiptera; family Monophlebidae; genus Icerya; species Icerya purchasi. The sequence goes on along the minus strand of CM077116.1, from coordinate 218,950,230 downwards.
CTAGGCCTGGAAGTTATTGTTGCGTTTTTACGTAAAGTAGAAAAGCTAAAAAAAAAAACAAAAAAAAAAACAAAAAACGTTTAGATGATACTGCTAAAATTTTGATAGGACTAAACGAAGAAGAGAAATAAATGATAAAAGTAAATGGAGAAGTTGAATGTGTGACTCGCGGAATAAGATAACGAAAGTGATGGAAAAAGTAAAGATTTTTAATTTGATCATAAACCATAATCCGGTCAGATGTGTTCTATTATTCGCAGACGACCTATACATTCGTTGTTTCCCTGCACCAGCCTTGTCCAAGACTAACGAATTTTACAGGGGAAAACGGATCCGAGTTAATTTCACGGGCTACCACCAAAAATGGAATTAATGTTTCACGTACCGGAAACTTCCGTAGAATAAGGAATTGCAATCATGCCCTCTGCCCATCTTCGTAAATGATATCTCGACGTAATCAGCATCTTTTGCGGTTTTCGCTTATATGTAAATAAATTCCGAACCTCCTGTTTTAACAACCGTTAATAATGTTTTAAGAAAAAGTTCTCACATATTTCTTACAGCGTTGATGGATCGCCATTTTTTATATTTTTCGACTATTTCAGCTTCGAGAAAACCGTACTAAACTAAACGTGATCGTACAGCGCTCAGATTCGTGTGATGATTGGAGCATTTTAGCCGTTAATGAGACTATTACGGGCTGAAACTTCATCTTCGATCACACTCTTCTAGCTTGTATAAAATCCGATTTCTCAAATTTTGCTTCACCGGTCCTTTTAATTTTGAATATTATTTTAATATATTTGTTTTATAAATATCGGTGTTGTTCGTATAATTATATTATTCAACTATATAAAATGACACCGATAAAAACCTCTACATCTACACGCTACCAAAGTATTTAGGGCCGGTGTCTAATAATAGTTCTTTCCGAAGTTTAATAACAAAGCAATGCCGTTACTGCGTTCAATCTCCTCGTATAGATCCATGGCGGCGAACATACCGCATGTAATGTAACAGAAAAAAGGGTAGTTTGAAATCTTCTATCGAAAAACCAACGTCCACTGTTTAAACTTTTTTATTCACCGCTCCAAACCAGATTTTTGGACCGGCTGCGCAATATTGAGATATGAAATAGGCACTAGTGTTTAAAAAATTAATTTTTCAAATCAACCAGACAAATAATAAAATAAAACACTGTTTTTTTCTTTTTCCTTTATTAATAATAATGAAAATAAAGTGCCATAAATTTTATAAATAGGGTGTATTGGCGTTGATCATAAAAATGTTCAACGTATACGCGAAGTAAATGAATAAACGAAAAAGGATAGAATTTCAAAAAAGGGAAAAAAGCAAAAAGAAAGTAAATAAAATAATAGAAGAAATAGTAAAAAGAGAACGATTCTAAATGGTTCTGGTGCGTGCGAGTAATAATTTTTTTGGTGGAAAACGTGTCGATGCGAACTACTAGATTTTTCCGTTTAGCATTAGCCGAATCGTAAACAGAACACTTCTGTTCTATTAAACTTTCGGCTAAGTACTCTTAAGCACGCTACGGCGGCAGTCCACTTCCGTTCGACAGTGTACTCTTCTTCCTTTTACATTTTCCACACATTTCTCCTGCCCCTGTCAGCAGTATAATGGATAGAACTTTCGGAATGTGGAAGAACGCGGTAAATAAGAAAATAAAAATTGGTTTAGAAAAATTTTGAATTGTTTCCTTTTTTTTTTACTTATTTAACGTATCTCTTTTTTAACACACTGCTAATCGATTTTGTTTTTAAATTTTCGTTATAGTTTCAAAAGACTATTAAAAGCCTTTCCGATAGTACTTTAATTCGAGGATATGGTCGATGGTTCTAGAAAACTAGATTTTGGACTGCTTTATTCGCGACTGTTGACAGCGAAATATATACACATACGGTAGTTCTGCTAACAAATTAAAACAACTGCAGGTACTACTATTTGGGAGAGATTGGCTGTTTTTTTAGGATTAAAAAAACGTAAACCGAACATTTATCTTGCGTCTCCTTTTTTTTTTTTTTTTTTTTTATTAGAAATCGACCGTTGAATTGTTGATAAGACCTTAAGGCCCATCTATCACATTGCGCACAATTTCGAAAAAAAAAAAAAAAAAACAAAAACGGTATCCGTTTTTATAAAATTTTAAGCATTCCAGATAATTCAAAGGTAACATATTTTTTGAAATAGCGTTTAAATAGTAATTTTTTAAATGTCTAACAGTTACGTTTTTTTCTTATAAAAAAGCGCTAGATTTAAATATGGTTCCTCTCCATTATTAGTCGTAAGAGAGAAGAAGTGTAGTTACGTATAACAGTAATTTTACAACGGATTCGTAAAATTTGCAGAAGGGTTTAAATGTTTCGGAAATTTCCATCTTAATTTTTTTAATTTAAAAATAAAATCATCGAAATTCTAATAGTTAGTTGATGTTAACGATAAAATATCGGAAGAAAATGTAACTAAAAATTAACTCACAAATAGCCAGAAATATTTTAGTTGCCGTCATGGCAAGATTCGCATTTAATCGCGAATATAATAATTTCATCGAAAGTAGCCACAGTGGAAAGATGACACAAATGTATTATAAGTTGATGTATGAAAATAATGTGATAGAGTCCTGTTTCATAAGAGCGCGTGTACGGCAAAACTTTGTCTCCTTGAAACCGTCAGAGGGGAAATCCCCAAGTCTGAGCAGATAGCGACACAACCTTCCCCCCCTAGATGCTTTGTACAAAATGTCTCAGTTGTCGTTCGATCTTGGTCGTGGAAAACATATGTCACCGTGTCTGCCGTGTACGCATCACGTTACGAAGCCGTGTTTCTGTGTTTACATCCAAAAGGACCGAAAATGTCGCTCAGAGTTGCGCCACTAAGTACATGAAAAAGTCGAAAACATTTGTAAGTAAGTGGATGAAACGTTATTGTAAAAAACGTCGATGACCTACCGGATCGTGGCTGCGTACGAAAAACACAATGAAAAAGGAGGATAAATTGAATGGCAGGTGTTTAAGAAGAATCCCCCCTTGTCTATCACTGCGTGGAAGGTAAGCGATTTTGCGTAAAAAGGATCTAAATATGTTTTGTGCCGCTATAAGAAGGAAGACGTGTTTACTGGCTTTGAAGTGAAATTTCGAAGCACAGTGAAAAGAAGCCGCTACTGTGTCCAAAAAACATGTCAAAAAAAAGACTGAATCGGACGAAAGAAAATTTGGAACACGATTGCGACAACGTAATTTTTTTAGATGATGCTTCTTTCTGGGCATGTTCTTGTATCACTCATACCTGGTCTAACCACGCCAATAGACTCATCCAGCGGACCTTTAAACACCCGGTGGTAAAGGTGCATATCTGGAGCTGTCTCTCAACAAAGCGGGGATTTGGCAATTTGTTCACAGAAAATTTGACCGCTGCCAAAATGGTCAAAATATATCAGAGGGCTTTATTACCATCTGCCGAATAGAGGTGGTTTACGCGGAAAAATAAAAATCGGCTACTGCAAGAAGGCATGACCCAAAACATCGAAGTCGTCTTTGTACTGCATGGAAACAAGAAAATGACGTTAACGTACTGGATTGGCCATCGCAGTCGCCAGATGCAAATCCAATAGAAAATGTGTGGGCGCTTCTCAAGTTGAAACTCCGAGGGAAGGAAGATCTGGACCGTCAAGCACTTATTTCGGCAAATTCGATTGATATTTTCCTCAAGATTAGGCCAAACATTTAGTAGAAAAGGCACATCGGAGATGCCAGGCAATTATTAATAATGGATGCGATTGGACATCTTTTTAATAATAAAGCATCACGACGGTCTACACCATGTAGTAAGTGTGTATTTTTTTGTTCAAGTCATTATCCCCAATAATTTTTGAGTTTCGCCGTACACGCTCTTATGAAACATACTGTAAGATGCAGAAGCCAGATTACAAAAAAAGTTTAAAGCAAGCCACGCAACCCAAAGAAACCCCCGAAAACTGTGTTCTTTGCATAGATGACCCACGTGTGGGCGCCGGATGGGTTCAATATGTTGTGGGCCGGGCTTTAAATTCGCTTATTTAACCAAATCCGGAACAGTTATATGAAAAACGAGGCTTTTTATTTATATTGTTTATAAACCAGTCCCGCCGATTGGTTATCATCCAATTTTTCAAAGAAAATGGTTAATTTTTCTAACAGAAAAAAATAATAATAAATAATAATATACGCAATGACCGAAACATATCGTTATTATCATTGTTGCTTTCTCGTGTCCGACTGCTGATGATAAATTATGATAAATTCGATATAAAAAAAACCGTATCAGATATTATAGGTGTACAGCTTTCGCCATATTCTTTTATAAACCTAACAATTAACTAATTGTAAGTAAAAAAACTATGGGATTCACTAGTAAATCCGTTCACGCGGACGTTCACAGATAGTCCATTGAGAGCAGTCTATTTTTTAATATTTGAACTAAACTCTCGGTTATTACAATTACGGCATAAATAACGTAAATTCTAACTATAAATCTTTTTAAGCTTCGGATTATAAAAAATATTTTAACGTGTGAGATAACTGTTGTCCTTAGTAAAATGCGAGGAAATTCAGTTTGGACAAAAATCGATTATCGGGGGCAATATTGAAAGGAAACGCAAAGCTAATGATGTCGTCTCGTTAGGCAGGACAGATCTATAAATTACGCTAGATATGAAAATAAGTTTCATAATTTTTTTTCTTCTTCATATTAATAAGAAATATTTTTCCATATTACGTAGAAAACCGTGTCGGTATTTGTAAAATACGTATTATATCTTATAGAGTAATAAATAATTTTTATAAACGTAATAGCGAATAATAAATAAATAAATACGATTAGTAACACACTTTCGAGAATATCTCTTATACTGAGGAGCCAAAAAGAAGAAAGAGAGTAGTAAAAAGTAAGATAATATCAGTACAATGTCATTTATGAATTCTATTTCGAAGAAGATCTAAATTTTCCATTCTCAATGAGGAAAGTGATCAAGAAGAATCTTAAAAAGAATTTTTGAATTGTAAGTAAAATTGAGTGTTTAAAAATTTTTCACCTCGATTTAATTTATTAATATTTGAAAGTAAACTTTCGACCTTTAGACGTTTAAGATTATTCTCGTAATGAAAAGTTAGCGTAAGCATTTCTAATTATTTCGCGGTTTATTTTAAAAAAGAAACTATTTTAGAGAATATTTTCCTGTAGGTTACTGAAAAATTTTTTTTAAATAACAGTTCTTAAAAATAGAAATCAATATAAGTTTTTAAAAATAGTGTTTTTAAATTAGTAAAATTGCTTGAAATAATTTCTCGGCGTTATTTATACGAAAAACAATACAATTCTCATTTCAAAATTTATACGGGTGAAAAATTATTTTTAACTTTCAAGTATACATGTAGGTAAAGAAAAAAAAAAAAAAAAAATTCGAAGATGGCGGTAAAACTTTTCATCGTTAAAACTAACGGAGGAAACTTGCCAATGAAATCTCGAATCTAATAAAAAATGATTCTTTTTGTTAAATGATTAAAAAGTTAATATTGTTTAATGAAAAATTTATTAAAAGATAGGTAGTAATTTTTTTTTTTTTTTTTTAGATCTGTCAGAAATTTTACTGAAATAACACGCTCAGTGATATATAAAATTCGCATTTTCATTCTCCTTGAGGGCAAATCATTTTTTAAACGACATTCACAAACAAAAAAAGTATTTTAAGAACCGCCGATTTAAAAGTGATTAATTCAATATATTATTTTGCAAAGCAAATTAGCGATACTTTTGATAATTACCCCTTAAATACGATATTTGTAAGGGAAAAGAGAATTTTCAGCGCATTGATACTAAAATATAGTTTGAAATAAGAGGAGGCCGAAAAACGTTAATGCCAAAGCGAGACGATCTAACCGCTTTATATACCTTCGAGACCGCGATGGCTCTGAATAAGAGATCTTTGCCATTAAAACTACGCTTTTAATTGTTTTCTTCCCTGCCGTCGAATAAAGCCATTAAAAAAAGAAAATATCTCGCAACATATCAAAAAAAAAAAAAAAAAAACTGAAATAATACAAATTAAAAAAATGAATAAAAACAATAAGTATTAAATGAATAAATGATTATAATAACACAATCAATCAATATACCTATATAATATGTAATATAAGTTCGAAAAAATCACGAATTGCAAGAAAAATGTCACAAGTTTCAAGACATTGGGCTCTGTATGGTTCTTTTAGATTGTTTAAGAATCCCTTTCCGGTAGTATAACTCTTAATGTCAATCTTTGTAATTATTTTTAAGCGTTTATAATAGAAAAAAAAAAAAAAAAAAAGATGAACTTTTAGGCATTCAGATTTAAAAACTCTATTTTCCACGTTCAGGAATTGCTTAACTATTTCACCGGTTCATATTCTTATCGAGAAATCGAGCCGTCAAATTCTTAAAAACAATTGTTTTTTTTTTCTGCGAGCAAAAAGGCCGCATCAAAAATAGGCGGTCGTTCGATCGATCATTCGGCCCTTCTTAAATACGCGTTACCGCATATAGATGGTTTTTTTCGTGTCTGTTCGAGTCATCCGGGAGGGTAAATGCAGTCGGAACGATTAATGCGATTAAAATGAAACGACCGCCGAATAATTAATTAATAAAAACGCCCGGCAACATAGCTGGACCTGGACTGGGAAGAAAATTAAAAGGGCTCGCGCCGAGAAATTACACCGCCGACCCTTACGAAAGAAAGCGAAAAAAAGTAAATAAATAAACGAATAGACAAAGAAACGTAAGAGCCGCTGTTCATAATTTTAGCAGGCATAAGAAGGCGAACAACGGATGAAGAAATACAGAAGCAAACGTATATTTGCTGAGAGGGGGTAAAAATGAAGAGGAAACAACTTAGAATAATTAAGAAGGATGAAGTATAATGGAGCTATTAAAAAATAATGGAAAAGAATAGTACCCGGACGCGTTCGAAGACAGCTCGGGCGATGCAACGGCCAGTTATTAATTAGAGCAGCTGCAATCGAAGTCATCATTCCACTAATTTAATCCGAACCTCTTCATCCACTTATTACGTTTTCCGACTGGTTCGTTTTGTGCAGTGTAGATTTACGCGAAATAACCTTTAGAGCGGACAATGATTGCAAGCAAGAAACGAATGCGGACCGATTTTAAAAATTAGTGAATAGGGCAGACCACATTGCAGCTTTCACAGGGAGGCTTGGAATTTTTATGATTTGAATATAACAAATATTAGAAGAGAGTATATGCCTTTGTTCGAAAATATGTATATCCTTAATGGGGTGTACATAGAATCGATTAGTTTGCGATTTACATTACGCTGCTTCCGTTTAATAAAAACTAATTGCAGTTCTTTTTTTTTGTTTTTTTTTTTTGGGGGGGGCGCGCCAGCGGCATTGACCCAACAACAAGAAAACTAAGCTAAGAAATTAAATAACTAAACGGTCCGAAATGGACGCAACAAAAGACAGCAGTGCGGACACCACAGAAGATGAAGGAAAGGAGAGGATAAAGGAAGAGTTATAAGGGCAGTTCATCACTCGGCGTGTAGCTTTCATCGCGTTTCGAATCAATTCTTTTAATCGTTAAGATATCGGAAAAATGTCGAAGTTCAAGTAGTTATAACACGACAACAGCGTGTGGTACGTTCTATTCGGAACATTTAATTCGCCATGTTTTGACGGTTATATGAAATTATAATATTCTAAAATATTTGAGTCGTCTAAAGTGGAATTCGCATGCGTCTAAATAACTTTCCTCGCTGATTCTGATAACGTAATGTCTTTTCTTTTTTTGTAGCTAGTACTGTCATGCGGGCAGGCGGACCATGGAACAGAAATCGCTATTGTTCTCAAGCTCTTACTAGGCCTAATTAGCGCCAGTGGCATCTTTTGTGCCGCAACGAAGGTATATTTATTACCTACCAGAGGCTAAATTGCTACAATCCCCATAGCCAACTAAATATGATAGGAGCGAGCGTTACATTCTGATATCCTTTTATTAATTAATTGATAACATAAATATAAAAACAAAAAAATATAAAACACCGAATAGTTTCGAACTACAAATATCGTTCATGATCACGGTGCGTAATGTGTAAAAATAAATAAAGATTTATGTTACATCGATAAGGACACGTCATCATTTGTTCCAAGTATGACCGTTGTTCCTCCAAGCTGTCTAAAATTCTTCTCTTCAACTTTAGAAATCCTCTCAAATTTCATTATTTTTCGCCGAATCTAATACACCACCCTTGTTGTCTATTCAAAGAGCAGATTTAGGTTAACCTTTCCTCGCTAGACATTTCCCATTTGCCCCCTTTGCATCCTTTTTAATTTTCTTTTTAGGAGAAAACCCCTATTTTGGTATTTTTCTTTCTTTTAGTTCATTTCCCTTACGCAATCACCGGTAAAACTATCTTCCCATATTTTACCTTCAATTTTGGTAACCTCTAAAATCTTATTAAATTCCTTTCCAGCGGAAGCCCAAAAAGTAAACCGTTCGATAACCACCCAGTCAGTGTGTCGGAGATTGTGTTAAAGCTCACAATGTAAGTCTAATAATGCTTCTCAAGGCTGCTTTTACTTCTTCAAATTTCGTTTTTTGTTATTTGCTTACGGCCTACTTTCGTTTCATCTGAGGCTAGCTTTTTCACGATACTACTCTCTTGGTTCGCTAGTCAGAGGCGTTACTTTCTTCGACTGCCATTTCTCTCTGTCGAAACTTCCTTCACTTATTTCATCTTTTACGTCCCTCGTCTATATTGCTTTGCCTATAATCCGAATCGACTAAAACGTAACTAACAAGACTCGCAATATTTTCGATATTATCGCCTTTCTCGTATTAAAACAAAATAATCATTTTTTTTTCGTCGTTTTCAAAAAATAAAAAAAAAAAACAAACTTATTTTCATTCCGTCTTGAAAAATGTTTGTGTTTCCTTTTTCATTAACGTATCATAGAGTTTAGTACAAAAGTAATAGTCTTCTCGAAGAAGCCAATTATTAAATGCTCAATCGAAATAAACGGTGAAAAAATTGAATAAGTCCCACGCATCAAATATCTAGGAAGTATACTCGAAGAAAATTGCACTTGCAATACGTAGCAGGATTGAGCAAGCGAGAGGAGCGCTAATAAGAATGAAGAACCTATTCACGCGACAAGAACTGAAACTGGAACTCAGAATCGGCCTACAGTATAGTTGTGAATGCTGGACACTAGACTCAACATTAGAAAAAAGAATCAGCGCTTTTGAGATGTACTGCTACCGCGACGTGTCCTGAAAGTACCATGGACGCAAAAAGTAAAGAATATTGAAATACTTAATAGACTGGGAAAGAACCTTGAACTACTATGAACCATCAAAAAAACTTGGGACATATCTTAAGAGGATCAAATCATATCTAAAAATACTACTCGAGGGTAAAATTGTGGCCGGGAAGAGATCGAGAGGTAGACGTCAAATTTCACGGATGGATAATCTTAACAACTGGTTCAACTGTTTCTCGTTAGAACTTTTCCGAACAGCTGTTGATAGAAATAAATTCCAATTGTGGAACGCCAACCTCCGAGACGGAGACGGTGGATGAAGAAGAAGAAGAGTTTAGTAGTGTGAACATTGAAAGTTTTAGTCACCTTTCGTTCATCTCCAACACTTTTTATTCCATTTTATGATTAGTGATTTTTCGTAAGAAGTGAAATTTTTTTCTGATCCTTTCAATATTTGTGTTAGTACGGAAATTTTCAGCTTACGGAGGTATTTTTAAGAAGGACGATTGATTAAAAGTGTTGGAATTTCGGTCTGACTTCGACCGACATTAGTCGTCAGCGTTCACACATTTCCTGTACGTTTTTAGCCGTTACTATTTTACTTTTGATTCGGTACACTTACTGCCGAGCATATTTCAGTTTTAAACTAGGCACTTCATTATTTGTCCTCGGAGGTCGAAATGAAGGCAAAAGTAAATAATTCATAAATTATTACAGGTTATTTACGAGTACAATTTCAGAAACGTAACATAAGAAACGAGAATAATAGCGCTGCTACAGTGAGATATGCGAAGCAGTAGAAAGAAGGACTAATAATACCGATTACTATTCCCTGAAGAATTACTGAAAGTAATAACATTATTACTTCGGAGCTTTAGAACGGCTTCTTTCGGGTCCACCGAAAAGGCTTAGCGGAAATTTTTTCCAAGAAATCGCTCCTCCACCGGCCGTTCTTACACACTCGCTTTGTGCTATTCCTCCGCGGTTCAAACGCTGCCGCCAAGTGACGTCTACTGCTGATTGAATTTCTTACTCTGTTTTCTCTTATTCGCCGATTACTCGAAAATATACAGAGGTCGCGCTGATGATCGTGTACATAGATGAGGAAAAATGGCAATCTTTTTAAAATCTGCGGCTAATTTCTGAAAAAGCTAAGCCGAAATTTCGCTTCAATATTATTCATTTCCGCACTGTTTAGGAGTAAGTCGAAAGAAAAGTTTTTCGATCGTGTTACACGAAAACAAAACCAAGCACGATCTCACCTTGTTTACCGAATAACAATAAAGCACATACAAACAGCTACAACGTTCAATAAGTAAAGAAAAATTTCTTTACCACATTTTTCGCACACTGTAAATACGAATCAAACTGCAAATAATCCTCATCGGTTAATATTTTCATTTTCTTAGCTTCTGTTTTCAGTTTGTTTTTTTGTTTTTTTCCCTTGAAAACGGTTCCTAAATTTCTTAGAAAATAGAATGTCACCTGGAAGGAAAGAAAGCCTGCGATTCATCATTTACAGTTTTAGTCCTTCAATGAAGTCTGATTTAACAGGCGTACTGGTAAGTTAAGTATTATTCTTACCGTGGCAATTAATTAGAATATTTTTACGAAAAGGGAATAAAGTGTCCGAAGTACATCTCCAGTACCCGCTGGAGCCCTACCGGGAGGAGTGTACTAATGCCGTTGCTTCATTATCTAATATATCTAATTGATGGATTCAACGAAAGTTTAGTAGTTGTCGCAAAAACTTCCCTAACAAATCAAATAAAAACTCGCAAAAATCGAGAGGATTATATAAATCTAAACGTGCAATTCAAAAAGAGTAGCAATTAGCGGCAATAAAAAATACTTGACTATGCGCACCTATATTGTGGGAAACTAATACTGAGAAAATATTGATGAAATAACAAGAAACAATAAGGTAATCAATATTCGACAATTGATAATTACGAAACTCTTCTCAGCGGATCTCCCGACGAATTTTACAGAATACACGATGCCTTCTTCTACGAAATAATTAGAAATAGCGAAGAATTAGCCACCAGGTTGTCGTTTCGACTTTTCATCTCCGCTAAAGCATTTTCGCAATATAGCATTTTCGCTTTATATAGCATTTTCGCCCCGATTATAGGAACAGCATTTTCCCTGCAAAAGTAAAACGACGTTCAGAACGTGACAAAAATAATTCGAACCATTTGGACGAAGTGCGGAATTTCTCTGATGCGGACAAACAATTAGCCAATGTTGCGGCGCGTGCGCTTTTTAAACAAACCGCGAAACGCGCGCCATTAATTTCCCCGTCGATAATTACGCTAAGAAACCTTTATGATTTTCCATATTCTCCGTCCGATAAATTTTGCTTAGTGTATGGAGAGGCCGTTCGCGATTTGGCAAGCAATAAAATTCCACCGGTTAAGTAATAAATTTTTCGCCGAGCCGAGCTGAAAGCGAAGTGAAAAACTTCTCTTCCCTCGATAGTCGTCGTGCGGCGTTCTAGTAATAATTCAGCTGTAAAACTACCGAAGGGAGGGCGACTCCATGGGCGCGCGCTGTCTCGACGTCTAGGGCAGCAGCTGAAAGAATCGTTGCGAAGTTTTCTTCAGCGGGCATAGCTGGTCGCGAAATATCGGCAAAGAAATGTGCGGAATATCTTAGGACTTTGAGCGGTAGGTGTGTGCGCGCGTGATCCGGCAGCGAAGTGGTATTCATCGGCGGCGCATTTCTAAATAATGCACGGAGCAGCATAACGGCCTAAGGAGAACGAGTTCGCGACGGATGAGGGACACGAGTGATGATGCGCTTCCGATTTGTGTGGCGAGCCGCTTCCTGAAACGGTGACGAGAACGACGGCGCATTAAAAAGACGAGCAGCTCCGTGGCCTTAGTTTGCCGCCGAACGAAAGGCTTCTTCGAAAGGCCGATTCGTTCGAACTTTTTACCATGAATTACGGACGGCTTTCACGGGGGACTGCCGGCACGACGACCGCGGAACCAGATGAATAGGAACCACACCGGGGCCCCGACTGAAATCCGAAAACTCGCGCTGATGATAGTGATAAGAGTAATAATGAAGCAGGTTGTCGCGCGAACGTGGGCGAAATGAAACGCGCCCGCACCAACGACAGTCGGGGTGGTGCGGAATTCGTGTCTGTGGAATTTACCGGCAAACAGCTCGCGGTACGAATAGTAAATAAAAAGCGCGGCGGCGGCAGTGATATAAAATGCAAAGGTTTTCCCGTGCACAAAAGCCAAACACAATACCGCGCGAGCAGATGTAAAAAAGACGCGAACGTAATATAATAGAAATTACAATAAAAGCGACGAAGGGGAAAAAGGAAAAGTGGCGCGGCGGCGCGTGTGAAAAGCGGAAAAGTGTTGTAACGATGAGGAACGATTAAAGAACAATCGGGCGAAAATGCTTCGAGAGAATTATTCGAGCGTACCGCGGGGCAAATACCGGCATTGTTCGAATGAGAGAAATCGGCTCTCGATACTTCGACCGTCGCCGCGCATGAGCATCGTCGGAAAAGCTAAATAATAAAGCCCGGAAAATTCGGAAAACCATAACGAACATGTCAATTCCGGGCCGCAAAAAACGAGGAAAAAAACTAAAAACGGTCGGACGGATCAACTGGCAAAAAATAAAAGAGACCGATTATTTATTTTACATGTCTGGGCACAATCCGTAGACTCGACTCTTTCGTGTTTTCCTTACTTTGATTACCTTGAATTTGAAAATCAATCGAGATACGAAAGGATTACCATTGAAATCTCGGTGCTGAACTTATCCGATCGTCCACTGCGTTATATATTTAACGCGAGATACGGAGAGAGCTATGAAATAGTGCGAATAATGTGTACGCTAATTTCGAATGAAAAATGGTCGAATACACGTCCGTTCTACGATTTCATAACTCGACGCGTCTCTTAATAAAAGGTTCTTACAGATCTGCATTTCGGACTAAGCGGTGTAGAGTTTATCGATCAACTAAAATCTCTTTATTTTTATGTCTTCGCGCCTTCTTAATATTGCAAAAAGGATTAATTCCTTCGCATCCGGCAAGCATTTTTCTAGGGGCGATCTTAGTATATACATTTTGATCTGCCTAAATCGCAACCTTTCGGATTTTTCAATATTGCGATAAGGATTTTAAAAAAAACCTACAAAACACGGTAACGCTGCCCAAATGATCTCACGTATTAAACAAGTGTTAACTTTTTCGGACGATTTGCAAGATGGCTAACATCTAAATTAAGATAGTTAATAAATAACTTTTTAATGTAAACGAATTATTTAAAAAAAGAAGTGCCCATTTCCTCAGCTACTACATGGAAAAACAATCATGGAGATGTTTTTGAGCATAAAAAGAAAAACAACAACAGCAGAATTACGAAAAACTACTACAACGACAAACTTTAATTGCCGCAACATATGAAATCGCTTCGGTGAATTAGCAGTATTTAATATCGATTTTCTTTCCTCCATAAGAATAGCTGATTTAGTAGTGCCAATAATAATGGGATATACCCCGAAACAAGAGAGAGAGAGAAATAAAATGGACTTAATAATTACCCGACCTACACTCAAAAACAACAAAAAGCAAAAGAACCGTGTCACATTCCGGACAATATAAAGGAACTCCGCTAATGGATGAAATATAATGAATGAAATATAATGGATGAAATAATAGACGGACACCGCGGTGAAGGACGAAATATAAAAAATGCGCAATGAGGAGCGGGAATTTCAGCAGACAAGATTTCAACGTTCGACATTCAAAAAAAAAAAAATAACGTCCAAACCACCGCTTCACTGAGGTGATGGAATAGGGAATTCGGAAAGGGAACAAAGGAATAGCGAAAACCAGAGGAAGGCAGAATGGCCAAAACGCAAGCGAATTATAGAAATGACAAATATTCAATCCGAAGATGAGTTCGTTATTCCGTTTGTAATTTTTTCTTATTTTATTGACTAACTAAAAAATAGGCCATGTGTATAATCTCGAATAACTTTGTGTATATTAAGTAGAATTTTAAATACGCAACCATAAACTAATATTTTCTATTATTAAATACCCGATGCGTTTCGAAGCTTCACGATAATTGCTAGCGGTAAATTAATTGCCGAATTACTTCAGTATCGTGAAACTGCCCAACATTTTTCTTTAACACGCCGTATTTTTTCTCTCTTTTTTATTAATGCATCTCAGAATATGATGATTGTAATACGAAGAAGAAAATGTCCATCTTTTTTTCACTTGCGTTATTAGATTAAATTATACTATTAATTGCACAAACGACGTATTGTAAAAAATTCACGAAAAATCCGAATAGTTTTCAACAACAGAATCGAGATCACAGCAAGTAATGATTGCAATTGATCAATGTGTTTCGTTTTATTTTAATTTATTGTGAATTTTTTATAACATACCGAATGTTTGTACGTAATAGCTATTTAATACACATAGTAATATAATGAATGTACACTTAATCTTTTATCGAATTACACACGGTAACTCCGTGCGAATTACGTAGGGATTCTGAAAGGTTTCCGGCCACAACATGAAAGGGGCGTGGCTTAAATAAACCGGTTTGTTAGCGCAACGGTATACATGTCTTGAGACAGCTGCTGTCAAAATTTCAGTCATTTAGAACGGAGGACAACAGTTTTTTTGTACGTGGAAAAAGAAAGCTGAATATATCGTGTATCGTGCTAAAATATTTGCATTTAAACGGAAACGCGCTAATGCTTATTGAAATAGAGTTAGACGCTGTTCGGCTCATTGCGCCATTATTAAATAGCGGGTCGCTGAATTAAGATATGGTCGTACCAGGGGCTAGCTGATGATGAACGCTCGATCAAAACCTGCCACCACCAACGATAACATCGACAAGATCAAATGCTACACCGGGGAGGGAGGCAATTGTCGAATCAAAATTCGAAGCTGACAAGCTTATAAGAATCATTTTGAAAAAACGCCTTTGTCACATATACTGACCGAAGAATTAATCCGTAACACACTTTGGACTAAAAGCGACCGGATATTTGTCCGAAACGAAATGAGTGAGATTTTACGGGCCGATTCATAAATGTAGATGAAACACTCTCGAGGCAAAAACAGCACATACAGAACAGTACATTGCGAAACTGCCCGACCCAAAAAAAAAATCAAAGATGTTCATCCAGCATGGTGATAGCGAGTTTTTTTTTATTTATTTTTTTTTTTTGGATAGTCTCACGGTATTGTGCTTATTGACTATCTAGGAATGACGGAAGAGCTTATTATGCATCACTACTTGATAAAAGCTGAAGACAGACCTTTGTAGAAAGAAAAAGATATTGCTTTCGCATCAAGACAACGCCCTCGTTCACACTTCGACGATCGCCAAAGTTCACGAATTTCGAACTGGCTGACTGTCCACCCCGTATTCAGCAGACCTTGTAACACTTTCGCTTAGAGGACAAAGATTTTCATCAAATATATATATATATATATATATTGAAACGGTACTACGCTGTAAAGCGTAGTCTCCCCACCAGGGATGCCAAATGAAACGGTACTACGCTGTAAAGCGTAGTCTCCCCACCAGGGATGCCAAATGAAACGGTACTACGCTGTAAAGCGTAGTCTCCCCACCAGGGATGCCAAATGAAACGGTACTACGCTGTAAAGCGTAGTCTCGCGTCCAGGGATGCCACCACGGATTTAGTCCGCGGAATTATTAATTATTATTTTATTAATTATTATTATGATAGTTATTATTATTATTAATTATTAGATTAGCCAAGAAATGGGTTTCGTTTTAACGGTTTGTATTTTAAAATTTATCTACAACTATTTTACTGGGACGGTATACCGCTAAAAACACACGTTAATTAAACTAGATACGAACATAATATTACGACGATTAATAAATATAAAATAATTCAATACGTATCTCTGTTGTCGGCCGGGTGGTGCAAGATCCTGAATGACGGTGTCTCGTTGGTCCTTTAAATCGGTTGGTATGCAGAGGAAATTCGGTCCGCGGTATTTTAAGAACAATTAACGAATGATACTCCGTACACTTTTTTAATTATAACAATCGGAATTACGAGCGTTCGCGTTTTTAACAGTCGAATTACAGCCAGTGGCCAACTTGAGCGGATTCTTCACTTTTTTACTGGTCCGATGACCAAGACCGAAAACTATAACGTGCCAACTTCGACCGTGACAAAAATTAGAGTCTTCGACCTTTTTTAGACGGTTCTGCTTGCCCTCGACTCCGGCTCATTCCAGTCGTTATTTCTCGTCGGCATGTTTTTTACAACCTCACCGCCGGACTCGTCGGAATCGCGACAAACGAAGCCAATGGTCGCGGAGATCCTTTGACGCATTCAAAAAGGTCGTGCCTTCCCGGAATCTTTACAACCTGCGATGTTTTCGGGCTTTATTTTTTATGATTCGTAATTCTCATTTTTTCCGAATAGTCCTCCGTGGGTGGCGATGCAGCATTCCTTTCTCCCTAGCCGACAACGGGATTACACACATACGCACACTTACGCTCACACCATTAGCCCGATATTCTATTAAATTAAATTTTTAATATTTTATTTATTTGTTAAGTTATTTTGGTTTTATTTTGTTAATTTTTTCTCGAACCATGTAATGGTCACATTACAATATGTAAACGACTATTCCACGGAGTAAGACGCAAACTACTATTCAGGTGAGTAAGAAACGTTAGAGCACTGTCGAAAAAAAAAAAAAAGAAATATAGACTTGGACTACGTTGAAAAATAAAATTTTATTCGAATGAAAAAGTACTTATTTCTAGGTCAAACGGAAAAACTGACCAGCCACATATTTCCACTACTTATAAATAAACGTAGGTAGTTTTTTTTTTTTTTTTAAATATCATCTCAATTATGCTCATTTCAGTTACATTTCCCAAAATGCATAAGTAACTTTCTCGATGTAGCAATACCGCTGCTCCGCTGATATCTCGAGATAATCGCTAGAAATGCAAAGCAGCGCAGAAACAAATGTTCATGGTCGGGGAACAGCCTTCGGATGGCAGTGTACAATTAGGCTTAGTAGTCGAACCGATAACTGCCCTTTTAATATTCCCTCTAAATTCCCGACCTTTTAATCCTTCACGGTGCCGGATTTCACATCGATCTACATATTCCAGCCGGTGAAGCTAAGTTCGCGACTCGCGCGTGTAACTCCAGCGCCGTCTGCTATTGTTCGCGCCACCAATTAGCCCCGTAAAAATACGCTTCTTCTCAGAAGTTAAACAGCATGACGAAGAAGATCTGGAGAAGGTGCAGTAGTTGCGCGGGGGGGGCGATGATATCGCTAAGCCGAATTAATTTAATTGCAGAACGCCGTGAAAATTTCTTTAGGCAAACAAAATTCTCGCGCTACCGAGAAATACCGTGCCCCGGTAGCAGCGCGGAATTTTCTTTATTTACATTTTTCCCATTAATTGGCCTAGAAAGTTGAGTGAAAAGGGAACAAAAAGAAACAACGCAGAAGGCGAAACGGAAGAGCTGCGAAGGAAAGGAGGAAGGAGTGGGTAGGCAAACAAAAGAAAGACATTTCTCGAAAGCGCTGCTGGTGCCAGATAATTGTTATAACGAGATGATGGCCGGTTATGTTCCAAAACGCAGACAGCAACGACTGCCCTGCTCACATTATTACGAACGGTGCTCGCTCGGACGACCCTTTGATTGGGCTGCATCGCATGGTCGTTGTTTAAATCATCGTCTCATTCTGTGATTATCATTATATTTCCACGACAAAATATACAACGGAATTTCCGATTGCCAATTAGCGAATAATAATAAATAGGCGTCCGAAAACAGCGTACGCCTAGTGTGTGGTGTGCCCGTTCCAAATATGGATCAGCTTTGATGTTGCCCTATACCCCCGCGCGGCCGGTTGATTGTAGCATATAAATCACGCGTGTACGTCATCGATTTATACACGCCAGGGCAGAAACGTGCGCACTTGTCTCTATTGAAACAGCGCACTAATTATGTATACCGAAATAATTTTGTGCATCCACGCGGCGCTACGACTGACTCTACCAGTATATTAAATTAGTAGAGCGATCTGGAATTTTTCGGAATTCTTCGATAAACATCGCCAGAGTTAACTGTGTGTGCAGGTCGGCACTGTTTGACACTTTTCCCGTCAACTGCGATAATAAATTCGACGAGTCGCTTCGCCTTTTCGCTCTCCGCTAATGAAAAACGTTTGTTCAACTCTTTGAATTTTTTCCTTTTCTACGCTTCTCGAAAATCGTCTATATTCCAATATTGAAATCAGCTGGCCGGCCGGAAATAAGTGAAAACTGAAAACGTTCCATACTTTAAAATGCGCGTCTGTCTACGTTCACATGGGGGGGGGGGGACGATTGTTTTGCAGAGAATTAATTTTCTATAAGACTGAATAAATTCCCCAGCTCAACTACACACGTAAAACGACGATATTTTTAATGTGATTCGATAGTTTAACAATTGGAATACCAAAGCGTTTGCTTGGGGGTTGCCACTACGCGAAAGAAGAAAAAAAAAAAAGGTTTTTCCTGTTGTTATAAATCCGGGAAATTAATGTAATTCTTCGACGATTACGAAGTTTTTGCGGGTTTCTCTAAGTGTCGAACTGTGACAATAGAAAAAAAATTTTGTATTTTTCTCGTTGTAAACATAGGAGGCTAGTTTCAGACGAAGTATCTGGCCTAACAAAGAAAACGCAAAAATTTTGGGAAAAAAAACCTTTATTTTTCCACATAATTTCAGCTCTATACAATTTTTCCGGCGATGTTCAACAAGTTCGATACCCTGTTTATAATAAGAACCGTCCAGCTCCTCAAACTAGCTCCATTAACTGCCGATTTCACTTCTCTTCATTGTTGGAAAATTTTTGACCACCGAGCCAATTTTTTCAAATTTGGAAAAAGAAAATAATCCGAGGGGGTTAAATTTGGCGAATATGAGGAAGCAATTGAAACTTTTACTCGTAAATTTTGGATCTGTGAGCTGCTGGTGCATTGTCATGGTGAAACAACACTTTCTTTCGAGCCAAATGCGGCCGTTTTTTCTTGATTTCATCACTCAATAAGTTCGCATAATACTCGCGCCGTTGATAGCTTTTTTCCGTGTTTCGAAATAATCAATGAAAATTATACCCATCCCGAAAAACTAGCGCCATGCTGCAGATGGAACGGTCTTTGCCTTCTTTGGAGCCGATTTTTCTTTTTCATTTCATTGTTTTGACTGTTCTTTTGACTTGGGTGTGAAACATGATGGACCGATGTGTTTCATCCAACGCTAAATAGTCGATTGAACTATCTGCTCTCGAGTGTGAGCATAAATGCGGCATCCATCTTGCGCACAACTTTCTCAGCTTCAAATTTTCCGACAATATGCGCGATGTATCGCGCACTTTTTGAAATGTTTACCGTGTCTGTTAGCTCGCGCACTTTCAGTCGACGATCATATCTAATAAGGCTTTGTGGATTTTCTTCACCATTTCTGGCGCATGGTCACCTCATTTGGTCGAGCACTGCGATATTATTCTTAGCAGCTCGTACGGCCTCGTTTAAACTCTGCTACCCGATATTTTTCTAATTGCAAACGAAGGAGCAGACTCTCCCAGAGTAGAATCTAGTTCAGCTTTTATAATGATTGAGCTGAGACCTTTCAAATAAAAGTATTGTACGACATAATGGTGACCGATTTTTTCCATTTTTACGAATTCGCTGATAACGTTCACTGCCAAACAAATACTAAACTTTAAAGTTGAAACATATGCTTAATAGATTGTCTACCTTCTAACATAGTAATATTTTTCAAACAACTACCGCCATCTCTAGGTCAGGTCAGGTACTTCTGGGACCGCGCTCGCGTATATTATCAAAATACCTCGCCAACGTCGGTTATACCTTGCATATTTCATAGTCAGCGTGTTGCGCCCACTACGTTCGTTTCTGAATTTACTCTGCCTGTGACGATTTTCTCTTTTTTTTAACCAGCACACGTAACATTTTCTTCTTCATCTTTATCCGACATAAATCTAAAAAAGATATTTCATAAAGCATCAAACAGATTTTACGTGATCAAAAAAAAAACAAAAAAACGGCGAAAACCTTTATTACGGGGGAGTTTTTTGGATGCCCAATTTTCATCTTTAGCGTATTATCTCTTTGATCGTATAAGTTTAACAGTTTCGGATCAAATTATTAGCATTTTGCACGAATATCATTTCTTCGTTTCTTTTTTTTGTTTTTTTTTTTACTTTTGCGGACCGGCACTCGATAACAAAGACAGTTGTTATCAGTTTTAATATCCCTGAACTGTTCACGGAATACGCTGTGATGACAAACACTATAGAGAAGCATCCACACGGTATCACGACGACGCTCGAAAACAATACAATTTTCCACCGTGCAGTTTTCGTGAATCTAAAATTCTAATGTGCGGCAACGGGACACTCATTCCATCGCACTTACTTCAAAATGTTGCGACGGTGAAAACTGTTACTAAAATACGTTTGGAAACAATTAAGACACCTGAAACAATTTCGATGTCACCTGAAAAGACGCAAGTCTTCGTCAGAGAATCCGCTCTTATTCGATAAAATAAAACAGAGCTTTCAAATTTGTTTGAACTGATTTCGGTTTAACCGCGGGTATTGATTATGATGCAGTCAAGTTCCGAGTACTCGTGTAAAATTTGAAATTCTGAATTTTCGATGGGTGCAAGGGTTTACCCATTAACATAACGCGCGCTAGTTTTTAACATGTAACGATATTTAAAAGCTCGGTATTTCAAAGTGGTTATCAGACGACGGTAGCAAAATACTTCCCAATTCTAGTTCAGTAAGTACTTTATAGCGTGATGAAGTCGCGACTATATCCAACTGTGAGGCAATGCTGGAAAATTTAAACTATCCGGTATCGGAAACAAATTTCGCTGTTGTAGCCGTTACTTTTCTCGCCGTATCACGTTTGAATCTCAGTCACGGCCCCCGCCGGTAGGCTTTTTTGTTCAACTTTGACAACGATGAAGAACAAAAGTCCCATATATACCAGCTTTGACCACTTACTTCTAGCCATTTTAAATTCTGACATACGACATCATCGCGTGTTGTTACTCTTATCCAGTTTTTAAATACAAATACCGTTACTATTAACTCTAAAATTTAGCGTCACGATATTATAATAGTTTTTATACCTATAATTAAAAGAAAAAAAAAAAAAAAAAAAAAAAAAAAAAAAATTTTCCGAGTAAACATCGCTCGGCCATCATGTTTCACAGTTTAGACTGAAGACAGTCATAGCGCATCGTGAATTTCCCAGAGAATTTTTAAAAAAATGGGGTGCAAGTTATCTCGACATTTTCAAACTGCTCATAATGTTTTCTGATATTGTCAATTAATAAATGAAGAAGCTGTTTAAAGTTACCGAACAGGAGTTTTTTTCAAGGTATCTAATCGTCATATTTTATTACAATGTAACGGAGAAAAGTTTTAGAAGAATAAATAACGTTATAATCCATCTTAACATCAGTCAACCCGCGTGATATGAAACGATTTATTTTTATATTATCAAAAAGGTTAAAAAAATCGCTAAAAGGAAAATTCCGAAACTAAAGGTACCATCGTTTCGATTGGAGGTGTGTCGCGCAAAAGAAATATAAAAACTCCTTATTTCAATCGGTCACCAGAGCAGATACTCTTAGATAGCCATCATTATAGGCGGAATGAGAAAACGGTTCATAAAAATGAGTTCAATTTAAAAAAACTGTCCGCCGTCCAATTCGTGATTTTTCCAGATTTACAATTCTTTCGTAATTCTTTAAATAAAAAAAGTGGTATAATTACTTTGTTCGGTGGAACCATCATCTGATACAGACAATCCGCCACTTCGGTTACCTAGTAATGGAAAAGAAAATTATTACTTTTTTGAAGTTTCATAGAGTAAGAGTGTGTAGGATGGAGATATTATTAAGCGAATAAATAACTACAGTTTTTAAGCCAAAAACTAGCCCTTCACCGCTATAAATTTCGGAACTTTTTTTATTAATCGTAAACTTTTTTTATTCCTTTTTTTTTTTTTTTCTTAAATTTTGTTAATTACTCTTCGGTATTGTTATTTCGAAAACATCTCTTATTATTAGTATTCTTCAAAAAAACAATTTGACAGACATCGTGGCTAAAATTATGTTTCGCTGTAAAATACGGACAGGCTTACGACACAAATTTTCAATGCACTAGGGAAAAAAAATGAGGGTACCGGAAACACTTTTTGAAATAATCGCTCTTAATTGGTAATAACTAAAAGGTGAGAACTTATTGACAGTACTTATCTTCGTTTTCCACTAGGGGAAAATCAAAAACTTGACGCAAACTTTCTAAAATAAGTAATCTCACTTTGTTATTTGTATTTCCTTTGACGTTTTCGAATTTTTCACACTTTTACTGTTCTTCTCCTATTGAGGAGATGCTTTCGTTCGATTAATTAACGTCGATTTTTGAAATCCGTTCGAATTAGAAATTTACTAATTTGCTAACGTATACTATACTCTCGTGAGCGCTTTATTCTTAAATACCGACTTTGTTCCGCTGATGACTTTGTGTCTTTTCGGCTTTTCATGTTCTCCAAAATATGCGCACCTACTAATTAACACTTTAGTCTTAAACTCAGTGAGGCCTTTTGTTATAAAACGGCGATAACCGTTAAAAGTGAATAGGGTGATTTATTTGAACAGAAGTTAAAATAGCACATTAGCCTACGGAATAGTAAATTTAGAGAAAAAAAATACTAAACGGGATATTTCTCTCTACTTTTTTTTTTTTTTGACACTTCATACACATACATACTGAGGTTAATCCTGCGATTTGAAAATCAGCATCTAAAAACAAAGGGAAAAACGAATAGAAGAAAATTTGCTATTTCAATTCGGTGGGCGCGTATTTGTTTTCACGCAAAAGTCCAAAAACTGTTTAAAGTTATTCGCTTTTTATTACGTTCATTTAACTGTAATGCAAAAAAAAAAGAGGTGGGGGGGAATACGCGTCTGATTTTATTAAGTTGACTTTTTATCAAATTAGCTTAGTCGTGCGCTACAGCGAACAATATTGCATTTGTGTTGAATCCGAGAAAATTGAACGGTGTTATTATGTTCAGAATGTGAAGGCACGTTTTAATAACAGTGCTATTAGTAAAACCGGAAATTTTTTAAAAAAATTATCGAAATATTCTTTCCGTAAGAGTACTAGATACATTTAAACTAAAACACGGGACCTAAGAGGAATAATAACGTTTAACCTCCTCACAAAACCGCGAAAGGTTCGGAGCGAGATTATATTTGTACGATATATCGCATAAGATTGGTATTACACTTGTCAAGATTAGGAATAATAAATAATAATAACTGCAATGAATGCGGGTTGGAAGAGTCGATCGAACATGTAGTATGAGAGATAGAAAAAGGAAAGAGAAGAATTGGTGAAAGGAATTTTAAATAAATTTTACATATTACCGATATCTGTGTACCAAATTGTAAAGAAGCCAGTTTCTTTAGAATGTAAGGCGTTATATGTTCTTTTTAGAAACTGCTAATGTTAAAATATAAGAAAAGGGGCAAACAATTAATTAGATCTCGGTATAGACTGGCCAAAAGGCGAAAGCTGAACCAAAAAAAAAAAAAAAAAAAAAAAAAAAAAAACCACTACAAGGAAAAATTATTGCGCTTACCTTGCTCCCAGCAGGTTTACTCAGCCTGAATTAATTGGGTACTAGAAAAATCTGGAGAAGTACTAAACAAACTACTGGCTGTGCTACTCGCATTAGTGCCGTTGACCTTCTCAGTACATTATATAATAAAAAACTTAATTACACAATCCCCGACGCCCTGCTAAGGGTACCGGACTCACTTTACTTTACTTACCTCTGCCACGTTAACAATTTAAAATAGTACTAATTAAATCAGATGAAATAGAAATTTTATTCTACGAATAAATAAAATAAGGATCCAATATAAATTTTTAAACCATCTACTTTGAACGATATTAGCCGATAATAAAAGTCAGCAGAACAGTGTATGTGACAGGAGATGAAAGATATATAAACCGTATATACTATCACGGTGTAGGCCTGAAAAGTTTGATAATCCATCGCGGTAACAGTAATGGGCCTGTGCATGTTGAAGAGACATTGTATAACAGATTTTCTTTCGCTTATTATGACATACAGTAAATACAAACGAGAATGGTTTGATGCAGGAAAATTATGATTCTCGTTAATCATAAAGGAACAGGCGCATACATATATGCATTATGTGTCACATTGGCAATACTATCATGCTGCATGTACCTGTATGCTATCATTTGCTTTTTTGTCGTGAGCTACATTCACCATCTCTCTATTGTCTTATATAAGTCACTACACTGTAGGCATGCATATTATAAGCGCACCATTAGAAGAAGATCACAAGTTAGTGCAAGGCCCCATATACAAGTTGCTGCACTGCGCACGACGCGCGTGAACACAGTTATATGCCACATATATTATTGCACTCTTTGTACATACATCTCTTTGCGTTTTTATATAAAAGGGTAGTTCTTTCCCATACCCGCTATTAAAGTTTGCTCTACTACACACGCAAACATAGCGTGACATATATATATATACATATATATGCAAACGTACACATTGTATACGTACTTTATTCTATCAACCTCACACGCGTGATGTGATCAATTTTTTCTCCATTGTACTTCAAAAATTGTCTTACATATGTGCACAGACTTAAATAAAAATGAAAAAAAAAAAAATAGTTTCACTTAAACGTGCGTACATAAAAAAACGTAATAACTCAGAGAAGGGGGGGGGGATTATCTAGATTAGGCTAGTTTATTTGATTACAGATAAAACGTATCGTTAGAGACATCGATGAATATTCTTAACCACTTGTTAACAGATGTTTGTAAATGATCTCTATTTTCGGTTAGGCGTACACGGAGATATTTTTAGAAACATATTTGTTTCGTTGAGCAAACATGTGTAAGCAGTGAAGTATCGGTTAGTAAGTTATTAGCGTTAGTTATACAATGGAACACATTTTAAAAGCACACAAACAAATTGGGTAGATTATAGCAGATTATTAAAGTGGTTAATTGTAGTACGCTTAATAGCAACTGTGTGCGATCTAATGCTGTTATTGACTAAAAGCATACACACAAAACATGTTGGCAGAAATAACAGGTAGTTGTAACGCCGTGCTTTTGCCTACTTAGGTATAAGTGATGTTAAAAACTTTTTCCCGTGTATCACGTATTCAGATGGTGTATGACGAAAGACATTGACCGTTATTTGAGGAATGAGCCCTGGTATTAATTTACCGCTATGAATGCACTAGTGCAAAATTGAGAATCACCCGTACACTTCAAGAATTCACAAGTCATACAGTTTCTTGATATGGGAAAAAACACTAACACGATATTCCCAGTGACGGAATTAGTATCGATCATTTTTCTGTTTATACGTAAATTGGAAAAATTTAAAATTAAAACACCGAGATCAGTGTAATCATGATATTTTACGAAGTAAAACGGTCTTTCCCTTTTGCAATAATCGTCAAAAATATCAATTTTAACATTATACGAAGTCAGTAATGTGTTGTTCTTTTTTAGCATACTTCCGCGTATACATTTATCAAAATTCGAGCACGTGAAGAAGCTTTTTTCTTCTTCATCACGCGTACGAGTGTCACAGAAAGTCAGGAAGTGTATCCCCAACTCTGTTTCTAAACTTCCGCTGCACTCATCTAGACGTCGAAATCCGAATGCTACACAAATTAGGTTCCCTTACACTAAATTAATTTCATCCTGTTTTAGTTTATAACTGAGAACGCTGATAATTTTTCTTTTCGATTCAACTTTATTTTTGGAATTTTCAAATTGCATCTTAAGCAAAAAATGAAATCTGTTTTTTTTTTTTTTTTTTTTTTTTTTGGTTGCACTTTATAAAGTTTCTGTCAGGAAAAAAAGTATGTCCATAATTATAGAGAAAATATAGAATTTCAGAATTTTGATAATTGCGATTAAAAAAAAAAAAAAAACAAAAAAATTAATTGTTAATTAATGCTAAACAAATTTAGGTATACTTTTGCGGTAATTACCTAAATTACAACTACCGCCGGTGCAGGATGCCGATTGGATATCTTTACCGATGCAGTTAGCCGTGGTAAGTTCATCTAGTAAGAACGTGTCATCCTCTGATTGATCAGCTACTGACGGAGCGTAGTCACATTTGCGCCGTCTATAACGTTTACAGTCCAGAGCACAGTCGGACCATTCGGACCAAGAGGACCACTTTCCCTCTACCATTCTGCTTCCAGTAGATGAGGAACCTGCAGCTGCAACATAATCGGAATGATTAATTTCTCTATCCTATGAAACACTTTACCACCTTAAACTTATACATATACACATATATATATATATAATAAGTTGCACGTACAATTAATTATCGCGAACGCTACTCTAATACGTGTATACATCTGTTCAATAAGTATTTAAGATAGATCTAAGGGCGATGTTTGAAAACAAACGGCACAAGATCTGACAGCGTTAATAATTGAAATAATTCGAGAAGAAAGTTTACGATCGAGAAAATACGAAAGAAAGGAAAAGAATGAATTCCCGCATTACTAGTCTATAAATGAATTTTTTTTTTCTTCTTTTCCCGCTATGTCTTATCAACCATTTGATAATCCAAGTTAAAATAACATAAATATAAGCAGCCTATCCAGTGAAGGGTGCTAAAATTAACGTACATACTGCTAACATACCGTAACATACATGCCGCTGCGCTGGCACGCTCACTCTTACATATTACGCACACGCATGTGTATTTTTTTCATATATTTATAATTTATACGAATTCTACTTTTTTGGCCTCCGTGACTTGCTTAGGTCACTCAGCAGTTCTTCTTCTGCTACGCTATCAGAATGTTCTTTCAATCTGCCTGGAAGTTACCGGAACGTATTTGAAAAAGGAAGATTACGACCGGGGTAAAGGACCTACCAATAGTTTACCGATTGTAATACACGTATTTGTCGCACAATTTTGCACATGCCAGAAATATATATCAAACATGATACACAGTCGCGACATATGATTAATTTTTAAAGAAAAAAAAAAAAAAGGTTTTTTTTTTTTTTAACGTAAGTTCCATTCTACCTACAATGTCTATTATTTACATACTCCGTGACAAAACTGATTAATTTCACGTTCACATCCATAAATCAAATTAGTTTCTACGAAGAAATAAATAATTTTTTTTCGCATTTCCTTAAATTAGTGGGAAACTTTCGCGCTTAATTTGAAAAGAAATTAAATTTCGTGAACAACATTAAAACCGCAAGTATTTACTACTATTCAAACGTTTCGTAAAATCCTACATCGGCATGTAGGCAAGAAATACTTTTAACGTTTTTCGTTAAAATTTTTCCTACACTCGAAAGCGTATATAATTTCCAGTTTAGATATGTGTAACTTATACCTTTTCCGGAAGTTGAAAAATAAAAAAACAATTTGAAAAGAAGAAACTTGAAATTTTTGTAAAAGTGAATACAATTTTCTAAGCTTTTCGCGGAAAATAACTCCCGAAATAGGGAAAGAACTTCAAAATTAGAAAACAAAAAACAAAAAAAAAAACAAAAAAAAAGCACGATTAACTTTAAAGTAATTTTTAAGCGAAGCATAAAAAAAACGACTGCTTAAAAAACAATTTTTTTCCAACATCCGGCGTATTAAAAGGAACAGATACAATTTATTTTTCGAAAGTAGGTCATGAATGGCGCTGCCTCGCGAAAACGTGATTATTCATCTTAAAAGAGCGGTACTTCGGCGAACGCTCATTGCTTTGTGTGCGGCGCCCTTGTATAATCCGGTCGGGGAAATAAAGGAAAGCGAAGAAAGTATTCGAATAAACGACCAAATCGCGAAGTTGCACAGAAGTAAAAATTGTATCGTCAAATTTAATGATCTTCTGACAAACACAAATAGCGTTAATGATGATGATGATGACGTCGGACGGCGGAGCGAGAGTAGGGAAAAAACGCCTATCGAAGGATAAAGAAGAAAACCGATGATGAATTAAAAAGAAGAAAATACGCAAAAAGCGGCCCGAATAAGCGGCTGCATGTGTATTTGCATAATTCATTACGGCAGCGTTGCTGGCCGCGCACTCAATTGCTCGTCTAAGAAAACAACTTTCGGCAACCGTACACGACAACAGGTGAAACTCAAAAGTTCAGAATCGACGCCGCCAACTTTGCCGAAATTCGATTTACTTTTGTTAGCGAGTCGTCTCGACGATGGCAATTTGTTGCCTTTATATTCCCCATCCTCGTCGTCGGTTGCGCCAAAAAATTCCTTCCCTACTCCTGCGAGAATTTTCCATATAAAAGTTTCTTCCAGTTTCCGACTGAAAACAGAGACAACTCTCTCTCTAACCCTTTCTTCGAAACAGATATAAGAATACTCGGCGTTTCTGGTAATTTAATCAGACGTAAGTTTTAATTTCCGCTAGACATAGGCGCAAAATTAATTTAAGGGGAAAAAATATTAATTCCGAACATGGTGCAGTTCCACAAAAAAACCATTAAACACCCCGGTTCCAGGTGTAACTGAGTAATTTCGATCAGCATAGTGGTTTGTTTTTGTTTTTTGTTTTTTTTTTCAAATATAAAAATTTACCCGACTTTTCTCGAAGTTTTGTCAGCTTTCCCTCTGACTCGCAATAGCCCCCCCCCCCCCCCCCCCCATTATAGAGAAAACCGTATGTAATTTCCGAATAAAATATCTCGTTGTAGAGATAATCTCGCGCAATTAAATCTCAAAGAGTTGATTTTAATTTTTACTTCTAGTTAAAAAATGAATTAAATTCGTTAAATCTTCCTTTTTTTTTTTTGCTGAAAAAAAAAATTCCATTAAATACGTACACAAACTAGAATTTTTTGATCATTTTTCATGCTTTAAGTTCCAGGTGATACTAAGTTCTAGGTGATACTTTCTCGGGTACTTTTTTCCATCTTCTTTAAATTCCCGGATTTCCCGAATTTTCAGAAAGTATTATATCAATAATTTCGTGTACTCCGGGGTTTATACTTGCCAGTGTGTAAAGTATCATCGTCGACCTAACCCCGTATAATTTGGACCTAATGATATAATTTAAGATACTTGCCGAAAAGTAAAACCTTCTCTGTATCACTATACTTCGAGTTATTAGCGTAGACAGAATTTATGACTATGGTCTGTAGACCTATACGATATAAAGACTCAATAATAATGTAATGAACAGAGGTATATTTGCTTCATTAAACTTTTGAACGGCCGTAATTGTTGGGCAGCTCGGGTTTACAAACGTATTATCGAAATCGGATTATTATATTAGTATAAATTTCACTGGAAATTTTACGAACCTTTTACGTAATAAAGATCGGCTGTAAACAAACTAACGTCCGAGAGAGAGAGAAAGAGAGAGATAAATGAACGGTAGAAATAAGAATAAACGTAATTTAATTTGTGAAGAACGATTTTGGTCCTGCCCCGTTCCGATTCTGCTACTGAGTTGTTACTTTTTTTTCTTTCTTTTTTAAGCTGTTTAACCCCGCACAAGTGAAATTTTTTTGTTTCAATGTGCGAAGAGGCAAGAGGATATTCTATCCAAATGAAACACCACCGTCCAATCTAATGCCATGGTAGCTAGTTTAATCGGGTCTCTTTAAATAAGAGGTAGTTTCAGTGCTACTTTTCAAATTACTGCCATGCAACACTTGATTGGTTGATGTATATTTTTATATCATTTTTAAAATTTCCGTTCCACAAAGGAAGTTTTTTTGTTTCTTTTTTTTATTTGATTAGGTAAACTGAAAAAAAAAAATAAATAAATAAAAAAAAAAGCCTATTAATTTATACTACAAATTACCTTTGTCAGGAGGCGTTTCGTGAAAATAGCCTGGAAAACAAGAATATTTGTACGGCCGCGTTTCTCGATGTCCGTCCAGCATGCTTTCGATAGAGTGTGGCACCAGGGATTACACTGTATAAACTTAAACTGCTGCTAACGCACTCCTATCTACTACTTAAATCGTATATACACAATTAAGGTATTTTCGACTGAAAATGGCCGATGAATACTCAGATGTTTTTCCGATATCCCGCGTAGTCCGGGTCCAATATTACACTTAATCTAGAAGTCCGACTTCCCGATGCTGAGTAATGCAGAAGTAGCTTTTTTCTCGCGGATGATGCAGAGTCACCTTCTTGGCCGTGGATAAGTGTGAAAATACAGAATACAGCCACAGGAAAAACTGCAGCAGTCACTTGGACATATATAGACTTGGCCAAAACGACGACGCATAGTAATTAATGAAAGTGTAAGTCGACGCATATATTATTCACAAATTGAAAAATTGAACGTCTGCTAATCAAAATAAATATATAGGTAATACCTAATAACGTAAAATATTCAGGCATGCACTCGGACGCTAGGCTGACCCAATCGAGTATTTGAGGATTAAAACCCAGAACCATATCGTGGCTGTTAGCTGAGAGATCGGTGTCGATGAAAAATAAAACTTTACTACTTAAAACAGTAGCTCTAAAACCGATCTGGCTGTAAGGTATACAGCTGTGGGGCTGCACAAAAACATCTAACTAACAGTAAATACAGCGATATCGAAATCGGGTACTGAGAAATAGCCTCCATAATGACTTAAACGTGTCATGTTTGTGAAGGACGAAATCAAAATATAAGCAAATAAACATGTCGCCGCCGACTTAGCATTCATATGAATCCACTTGCTACCAATTTGCTGGATAACTCCGGTAAAATAAGCAGACTGTGGCGAAATAAGCCTCTTTAGACGTTGTCCAGCCATTATAAAGTTTGGAGGGAGTACTACTGAGTACTACCCTTTCACAAAACATTTCTTTATCAAAATTAATCGCTAAATGACCGCTAAAGTTGGTCAGTCGTGATGAAATAATAATAATAATAATAATAATGATAATATTTAAAAAAAAAAGGGGAAAAAAGTGATTCCCTCGTCGTTATCAATTCGAACGAATTGAAAGATGCGTATCAAATAATTTTTCATCTTTTTTACGAGTAATGGAAACTTCGTGTTTTTTTTTTTTTTTGTAATTTATTAGTTCATCGTAAATTTCTTACATTCCGAAGCAAATCTTGAAGCTGTAAACTACACTTCGTTCTACTAAAAATTTCCCGTCTTTTTTGGAAGCTATATATTACAAAACTTTTAAAAATAATACAAACTTTTATTTTTTTTGCCGTAACGAATTTTACTGAAAACTACGTCCTCTCGACTATGTGTAAGTTTTTTTTACCACTTTGCCTGCATATTTACACGAAAGATATGGGAAACAAAAACAAAAATAAAATATATATGACGGAATGCACAAGCAGAGCCCTTTAAAAGAATCAAATAAAATCATTAGCTTTAGCGATGATAACTTATGATTCGCAGTCTAAATTCGTTTCGAGAATTGAAACAACTGTTGCCCTGATCTTCAGAACCTCTCTACATTCAGTTCGGACAACAGAGTTGAACTTTTATCTCCTGAGACGAATCTTAACAACTCCTCATCGGTGAACTAAACTTTTTCACCGATTCAAATGTTATTCGGAACTATCGATTTTTTTATAACTTCACAGCGTTGAAATAACTGTACTTTAATGCTGATCTCAAACATCAAAATGACAACGAATTAGAATGTAACGAGTTTTGTGAGTGCGCAAATGTTATTTAAAAATTACCACTCCCGACACTTTTAATAGTTCCTTCAGTTTTCGCGGCGCTCACTAAATCATCTCCCAGATGGTGATTTTCTTTTCAGACAAGATCCAGAACTTTTCATGTTTGTGAAAGAAGTAGTTAAACCGCAAGCCACATTGTGACTATAATCGATTTCCTCTTCTACCCATAATCTTTCCAGAAATTAACTTAAAGCAGGACCCTGCTGAATCGGCTTTGACCTCACCGAAAATAACGTTTCTATCCGGTTTAACTTCGATTAAATTAAGATCAAGGATTTTAATAAATAGAAATAGAATGAAATATTACGCAACTATTGAAAACAAAACTGTTTGTCAAATAGATCGTACCGGCGGCAGGGGGCCTCCTAAAAAATTTATTGTGATTATTTTTACGTATCCTTATACTAGCCGTCTTTATTTCCTCGATTTCTATTCAAATTAAAATCTAAAACCCCCTTTTTTTTTCTTTTTTTTTTTTAACATTATTTTTTTGAACCTACTACTACGCGTTTTGTTTTGTTTTGCATTTTTTATGGGATGCAAGAGGAGACATTAATAGAAAAAATTGAAAAAAAAGAAAAATCGATTTAATTCCGCTATTCCGACAAAACCGACTACTTTTTTTGTATTCCAACTTTGATTCCGGTTCGAAACTTTCCAGCTTAAAATCTCTTCCGCAGGCACAACGACGGATAAGCGAAATTAGCTTTACTTTAACGCAGTTTTCACTTGAAAATTGAACAAGCAGAGAAACGATCAGTTAAAATCTTTAAAAGCCACACTCCTTTAGAAACAAGTCGGCAGTGGTAAACATATTATATTACAACCATCACCATCATCATCATCATAATTTGGTTCTAGTCAGTTCCGACCGTCATGACCTGCGAGCGTTCACCACTGTTTCCGGTCTTGTGTTGTCGTCCGCTGTAGTTACATTACCACTTGCATGCAAAACAATGGGTAGCCCGGCAGAGGGGAGAAGGAAAATAACGGGATTAAAAAAATAATCGTCAAGGAGAAGACGCGATCGGCTTAAAATATTATCAAACGTAATTTTAAAAACAATTGAAGTATATTACCTATGTTAATTAGTACGGATTATTATAGATTCGAATGAAGAAAACTAATTTTAAACCGTAACAGCGTAAAATTAAAAAGCTCGGCACTTTTTCAAAAAGTTTATTTTAAGCAAGATAACAATATTCAATATTACGCTAAAAATTGCGTAAAATATTTAAAAAAAAAAACGTAATACCGATACTTGAAGATTTACTATGAAAACTGAGTAAAAATTCGCTAAAAATTAAAAGAAAAATAATTTTATTCGATAATAAAAATGCGCTAGAAAGAAAAAAATAATTTGATACAAAATAATATATTTCAGAGTTTTATGATAATTATGATAATTTTTAAATAGCAGCCTTAGTATTAATTAGAGTCGGCACGGAATTCAAATTGCAACAATAATTAAAAACTTCGTCAAATATTCATTAAATCGTTTCTAGGTACTGTAGTTTTAATTTGATGCCTACACCAACGAATCTAGGGTTGTGTAAGCATTTGTAATTTAGGGATGTAAAAACTATCGATTTTTTATCGAATATTCTTTACTTTTTAGTTTATTTTCATTGAATTTTATTGCCGAACAATTTTGTTTTTTACTTTTTAGTGCGTTTTCATTAGGTTTTTTGTAGTACACCTTCGAGTAAACATTTTATCCTTTTGTTGACGTTTTCAAGTATACAAAGCGAATTTTCTTAATTTTTATAATACATATTAGAATTCAGCGAGGGCTCGATCTCCAAAATTTCTTCGCATTCTACACACACACACATATTACGTATTCTCGGATAATTTATAAAATACATTCGAATGCGAGATTTACGAAATCTTTACTTATCAAATATTTCTGGGCACCATTTAAAACTTTTTGTTTATATTGATTAATGTTCTCTTCTTTTTCCGTAGTTGAAAATTGGATATTCCAGAAAACGATTCTATCGATTTATATTGCCATTTATTAAAATGTTTATTTATTACTAACAGTTCCTCGTTTTAGCTATTGGTTATAAAAAATCATCGAATCAAAAGTGAATGTAAATTCAATTAGAACTTAAAAAGTTGTGACTTCTTTTGAAAGGGCGCCAAACAAAGGGCATTTAACAAAAAGAATGTTTTATTATATTTTTACTCGATAGGAAATATAAAGGAATATATATATATATATATATAATAAGAGAACTATCGATGGAGAAAGGAAAGATACAAAAATAGCATTAGGAGAGCTAAAAGTAAGGAGAACGTTCAGCTGTGAGCATTCGAATGAGGCACGATTAGGATCGCCAACGATAGAACCAGCGTTCTGCAAAGGTCAATAATGAGAAAAATCCGATGAAGAAAAAAAGTGCGATGACAGTATTGTCGCACTGCGGAAGTAATAGCTAAATGTCAAACGATAGGAAATAATTGAAACCAAGGGGATATGCACTAGAAGGAGGTTGGATTATAATTGGAATAGCGGTCGTAGAATAGGGGACGGTATCAGACCACTGTCTGGAATGGTAAGTTGTAAGAATTAAAGATCCGGCAGAAAGGGATTTTTTTCAGAAACTGGATAATGGCGCAAGTAGTATGTGCAGTGTTACTTTCAATATCCGGAAGTCAGTGAGGATGGAATTAAAAGTGAATAATTTAATCGGGAATATAAAATGCCAATTTTTTAATAAGAGTTCGGAACTACTTTCTTTTAATCGCAAAATTACATATAAGTTTCTTAACATTAAAAGCAAAACGTATAAAAAAATAATCTTTTTTTTTCTTTTTTTTGAACGCCGATATTTCAATAAGATACAAAGAAATTCGGTATTCCGTAATTTAGAACTCCTACGTAGAAAAGCTATGTGATTAATTTAAATACGCAATAGTTCAAATAGTTTTCCTACTTGATTTGGCGATACCGATGTAATTAAATAGTAACGATTGACGAAATAATTTATTCGTATTATTACTACATACATTTTCGGCTCGACAACTATAGACATCAACCCGGCACATTATTTATATTTTCAATACAGTGGGATTCGAACTGGCACTTTCTTACGCAATCAGTTCACGGCAGCCTTAAAAACAAACGCACGCGGAAACGGGAAAACTATAGAATTATTGAAACGTCCATTGATCCCCGGATAAATAACTCCGGTCAAAAAAGAAAAAAAAAACTGAAAACAAAAAACGCCGCATACAATGGTGGACATCCGTTATAAATTAGTATTTTTCTAAAAAACATCGATTTTCGGATTTTTGGATTTTCGGATTTTTGGATTTTCAGATTTTCGGATTTTCGGATTTTCGTATTTACTGGCGCACTTTTTAATTTATTCCATTGACTTGGCTGTCATTTGTAAGACGTTTATTGAAGACGAAATGAAAAAACTGCCAGCCACGCTTGCTTGACATCATTTCCTTTAACGATGAATTTGTACAGTTGACGTCAGCTGCAATCTCTTCAACCCTGACACACGGGCAGATACAGCTGCCGGTTATTTCAATTTTACCGTCTACCGAGAAGAAGCGCATACTACCGCATACTGTATCTTTAGTGGCGCAAACTACTAATTAAAAGTCCTCCTCCCAAATGTAAAATCTGGCTCCCGACCAACATCACGAACCAAGTACCGATTTATCTTGCTCCGAACTATACTAATCGACACTGTGGTCACTCGGCGTACACCAAATCGAAATAACGTAAATTCGTCAAGCTGATGTAGTTTTTCGGATTTATTCGGCGAATTTCGTCACCCAGCTCGAACTAGTTGCAGTCACATCGAACGAAAAGTAATTCACTAAAAATGAGCCCTCCCCTGCCCTTTATGAAATATTCAGTGCACAGATTTCAATAATGAACTTTGCAAAATTATTTTGACGCGGTACTTCAGAAGTAAAGTTAGCGTTCCTGATAGCGTAAAAACTATTTACGGGGATGCCAGTTCAAAATCAAAAATAAATAAATTATTGCAAAATGTCAGTACGAATAATTTACGAAACTCGTTTGTACTTTTTAGTTAATCGTTTATACGTTTACTTATTAATCGGATTTTATTTGTTGATCGCCTAAATTATGGAAATTGCTATTTTTTTTTATCAAAATGTACCCTCTTCCGCGAAGATTCGTGAATTATGATTCTACCAATTTTCACTACGTGTCACGGCTTGATTCCGATAAGGCTCGGTTCACTTACACTGTTGTTATCATTATTATTACGATATGCCCGATTATTAAAATATACATCCTTTTCAAGGCTATTCTTTTCCTATTGGTACGAAATATGTTGTCTCTAATGTTTCAGGATAACCTTTGGTCGTTAACGAATAAGACCAGGGACGATCATTGCTTCGAAGCGAGGTAATTCCTTTTTATTTACAGTTTTCACTCGAAGGGAACTTCTGTATTCTTTTGTTCTAATATCAACTGCGAATTTTATGATGCAAAAGTTATAGTCCGTGTTTAGAATAGAATTAAAAATCGCTTTGCAGATTTTACTTCGGTAATGGTTTTTTTTTTCCTTTTTTCGTTTTTATGTATCAATAACGTTGTATTACAAAATATGAATTACAAAAATTAATACGTCCCTTCTAGCTAAGTTTTACACTGATCCTGCTTTACATACATAAGTATCGATATTAGTTCTATTAATGTAAATGCATTTTTACGGTATTTCACTTTCTGTATCGTAAGATTGTTAAAATTGTTAAATTTAATTGTTACTAATTGCTTTTTATTATTAATTAAAAATTATATTCGTAAGTATTAAAATATACTCTATCCTGAAAAATGCACGTTACACAATAATTGCTTGACTCTGCGATATTATATTTAAATAAGTAAATTTTAAATATTCCGAGTTCCGTTATAAATTGTTACTTTAAAAAAAAATTAGCGATAAAAGTTTTATTATTTAGTCTTCCCCATACATACAATATATATATACATATATTATATATATATATATATATATATATATATATATATATATACATATATTGTATATATATATACATATATTATATATATATATATATATACATATATGAAATATATATTTGGAAAATACTGCATAGGTTTATAAATCTAGTGCGTTTTTTGAATGGAACTTTTATGCGAGTGCAATTTACACACTGCTCAATTATTTTTCCTTATCATTTATTTTTGATTAAACAAAATTTTGTACACTTTTATCATTTATCGAATTCTTCCACAAGCTCCCGGTTTACACTTCCTAATCGCATGCTTATATTTTTTAAATATATCGCTCATTGAATACAATAACGTCATAACTCAAATAACGCTGTTTCGCAGAAAACGTTAATTTAATTTTTATTTTATTTTTTTTTTTTTTGAAAAATATGTATTTATAATTTTTTACATACAAAAATTTTCGTCAAGCTAAAATGCTTGTCGACGAATTATCCTATTTGACATTTTACCATCTTAAATTAACTTATACATATACATAATCGTGTAATATTTACTTAATCTATCTATTTTACTTATCAATAATTTACATTTACTATAATTTGAACGGTGTACACTTTCCGAGAGCAATGATTATTTCGTCGAATTTCTTATTTACAAATATGGCGTTCTAACCTCTAACTGTACTTATAAAATACATTCCAATTATACATATAACTCAAATTCGCTATTTTTTGAGTTACGACACGTTATTGTATTTAATGAGCGATATGTAATTTTTGTAATTATCATAATTTATTTTCAATAATGTACTTTTGCATCTACCGTATTTCTATATGCGTTAATAACTATAACCCGTTTTTTTTATTTATCCCCCCCCCCCCCATGCCGTCTCGTATACACTGTTTTTCGCACACGTAAGAATATTGCATATCAACACAATAAGTCCGATAATCAGGCGATGAATGGAATTTTGGAATTCAAGTTTACAGCCAAAAAAAAAAAAAAAAAAGTCCGATAATCCCTTAAAGCGCTTCGTTTATACCCGGGTACGAGTGTAGAGAATATAACTTTTTAATTTTTTACTTTTTTTCTTAAATAGAAAAACCAATTACTGACTGTGCGAGTAACAGCGAAGAAGGAATGTTTAAAACTTCAATCGAATTCCGTCTTGAACAGAAATTAATTTTTCTCCTTTGCTCTGTTAACCGTGTAACAAAAAAAACGTAGATTTTGCAATAGTGAATATTCTTCGGAACACAGTATAATAATATTTAAGAACGAAATGCAGGTAAGTGGATTTTGAAAATCTCAGTTGCGAAGGAAAAATCAAGAAATTTATACTTTAGAGAATCCGCTATTTTTTCAAACTGCCAATTGTCGCGATAACCATCTAGGGATTATCGTTTCGAAAAAGCAATTTTTCATTTCCCTTCAAACTTTCCTCGAGAGAATTTAGTATTTGATCGGTTTATTATAAAACATTTTTTCTGTCTTTCTTTTTTTCTATTTTCTTCCTTTTTTCTTTTTTATTAAAAAAATTTCCAGCTAAAATGAATGACGCTCATTTGAGACTGAAAGTTTTCGAAAACAAAAAGGATATAACGAAATTAGGATGGTTTCATTCCAATGAGCGGAGAAAAGCCGTTTCTTCGCTTCCGAATTATTGCGTATATAGACCACTCTGCGAGTAGTAATAATATCGCATGGAAATAGTCGTCAAGACTTAACTTTTCCATTATCGTCTCCTCTTAATAGAAACACGCTGATTTCCGTAATGTTCAGGGAGTGTACAACGAAATAAGAACCGCACTGAGGCGAAAAAAGGCTATCGTCCGTCCTGCCAAGTGATAAATCTCAAAGGCGCGGGGGGTTTATCCTCAAAAGAAAAAAGAAAAAAAAAAGGAACAACACAGATGCGTCGGTGATTCGTTTTTTTCCAATTTTTTTTCGCCTTTTTCGTTCGTTTTTTTTTTTTTCCGACGTCTCCCGATACACTGCGAAAAGTGTGGTCGTTATTTTCAACTCGTTTATCCTTTTCCGGACAGCTCTCTTCCGCCATATTCCCTCTTTTTAACGGTATCAACAATTACACAACAGCGACGACGGTGCAATATCTCGTGCAAAAGAAAAAGTTTTCCCCGAGATGCGTCAAAAGACGTTATAAATACTTTTATTGGTAAATTCCTCGAACAAAAGTAATTCTAAGAATTTTTATCATCCCCATGGTTTTGCCTTTATAGATTCGATTTTTGTTTCCCTC
This sequence comes from Icerya purchasi, assembly GCA_039619475.1. NCBI lineage: Eukaryota > Metazoa > Arthropoda > Insecta > Hemiptera > Monophlebidae > Icerya > Icerya purchasi. Next base: position 218,910,836 of record CM077116.1, on the reverse strand, counting down.
TGAACTATACGTTTTACGAGGGAAATAAGATATGCTAAATCAGCAGCGCGCTCCTCTACAAAATGGAGCTACGGTGATTTTCCTATTACGTGATTTGGCTATTTTAATCTCACGCGTACACTTCACCGTTCGATACCGAGAGCGTGAACGAAATTTTCGATTTCGAGGAATTTCGAGGAATTTCGAGCGATTTCAAGGAATCTCGAGGAATCTCGAGGAATTTCGAGGAATACAAATAAGAGCGATAGTCCAATATTATTATCGTAAGGATTGCCGGAAAAATACGCGATTTCATTTTAATAACGATGCTCCGAATACGAAAATAAAATTAATTTTCCACGTGATGATGGAAGCGGAAAAATTTTGTATGTAAAATTCAAATTTCCGTACGGAGCAGATTCGAATCGTCCGACTTCAGCGAATTTCGATCGTCGTTTATCTTCGAATTTTGTCTTGGGTTTTCGATGTCCGTACATTTCCGGACAAGCAACTGTGCGCAGCTGTTATCATCGAAATAATGAAATATCAGAGATTCGACTGGATTCGCTTAATTGGGGGGGGGGGGGGGGGGATAAATGAATGAATATAGCGCTCGTCATCAGGAGAACCGCGATAGTAGAGTGAAAGCTCTAGAAGAGCTTTCTTCTACGCGCCTATGAGAATTCTTTCAAATTGCGATCGTGCTGCGTTCTTCTGCTAAATTTTCTAATTAAAAGATACCGGACAAACTGTAATATCTGCTTGTTATCACGGAGTTGATTAAATTAAAATTTTATTTATTTCCCCGATGGTAAAATACTGAATCATATAGTATTTTGTTTCGGACGGTGATTTTGATTCAGCGCGCATTATCCCGCAATAAATATAATTTCCTATATTTATCCGGTATTTATTTAACGTTAACCGCAATTATCATCGGCTAAGTGACTCGGAAACACGAAAGGTTTTTTAACGATTTTTTTTGTCAACATCCTAACGAATATTTTATGAATTTTCAAATTTTCATTTTGATTTGCACACTAATCTATAAGTACACTAATTAAATGATTCTTTCCTCGATTTCCTAAATATTAAAATAATTTTCACTTTCGGCGCAGAACGGCTATTTCAGAGAATGAAGTGAAGTCAACGGACTGACTATTAGGAAGTACTGACAAAAAATTTCGAACAGAAAACAGGGTTTTAGTGTTTTATTAGTTAATGACTTTCCGAATTTTACTATAATAGGTTACAATTCTCTGTTTTAATAATAAGCAACAACCGATGATTTCATTTACGTTTTCGACATTCGTATAGCGTCTTAATCGATAAACTAGTGCAACAACGAGTAATTTAGTATTCGCAGTCGGAGTGGGAAGTTTTCACCCGTCTAAATAACGATATAACTCAAGTGCCATCTAAATAGTAGACTATTTAATCCTTTTGTTTACATTAGTTGTTAAATGTAGACTAGACTATTTTACATAGCTCATCATCACGATGTTAATTACAATCTGTACAACTCACGTGTGTATTGTAGTGTGCACAGTGGATTTGCATTGTCTGTCATATAACTATTAACACTACAGTTTTGCTAACTTATGATTACCCTAACATTGTAGCCCCTCGACGCGCTATCGTGATAGTATACATGTGTCAACTATTTTAAAACAAGTGAGATTTTAATGAAGCGATGATCAGTAATCAGCGAGCTGATCTTATCAGAAACAACTGTACCTCTATAAAATAACATGATAACAACTTCGATTAAAACTGCTCCGTCTGATTTTATCATATTTCTGTACATCCTTTTAAGTTGTACACCTTGTACACTTATTTGTATACATCCTAATTGGATAAAGATATGTAGGTTCGTGATCATTTTGCAATGCAGCTGTAAAAACGATTGTAACCCCGTTCCTTTATCGCGATATAAAACCAATCCGCCAACATAGGACAATATATTATACGTAGTGGCTTTTTGCCATTGCCTGACCATCAGCGGTTATTTATTATTTTAATATTCTTTTAATCTCGATAAAACCGTGTTAGTCCAATCGTGACAACATTTGTATAAGTATATAATATATATATATATATATATATATATATTAATTCCTTTTAATGTATCACGTTTAATCGCTTTTATTTTCAACGCTACATGAAATTACTCTTTTTTGTGTTTTGATCTATATTCTCTAAGAGGAAAGATGAGTAAAAGTGGCGCGTTTATCGACATGCGTGTAATAGGTTTATTTAAAATAGTAGTGAATTTTGAGAAATTAGTGGAACATCTAGGCGCACGTTAAATAATACTAAACCTTTTTGACAACTTTGCCATTTCCAAGTCACCACGATAATTAAAATATAAACATTCTATGATTGAAGCTTGGAAGTCGAAACGTGCCAGGATTTTTAAATTTAAATAATTACAATTTTTTCGTTATATAGAGTAACTTAATATTCCATTAGTGAGCGAAACAATATCAGTATAGAGTAATTCATAGATTCTATTTAAATCTGGACCATCTGGCGGTATTAACTTTAATAGTGTTCGGCCGAGTCTCTCGATCATTATCACGCAATAATAAAGACATATTTACCGGGGGAGGAGCGGGACATTTGACACATTGCTATAAAAATAAAGCGACTCCCCCCTCGCTCATATGTACTGGTAATAACTATGTAAATTTCGCACCAATCGATAGCGGAACTGGTGCACATAAATATATATTTTCGGAATCATGTTGGAACACATGGAATAATAACACTAATAATAAAAGAAAAAGTACACGTTGAAAATAACCGCAACAACAATAATAATAACGGCGGTAACAGTGTTGAACCGGAACAAAAATTATATCTGGCTCTTAGCCAATATTCGCGTTTTTCTTGCCAGTTAAATATCTGTTCATTCCGTTTTCTATAATTCTGCCATTTAAATTATCACCACCCCAAATTCAAAATAGAGTTCTCGGTGAAATATCCGGTTCTAAAGGCTTTTCCTTTTTCCCTCTCCGAAACACTCCTACATTTTCGACAAATGTATTTTTCAAAAAATTAAATTCATTAAAATTTTATAAATACATATGTATACTGTCAAATGCTCTTTTAATTGTATGCAAACGTCTCCAAAACTCATGGGGACATAACTTCTCGCATAAAGAAAACATCAATTCTCACTATTCGGTTCCTTCATACAACTAACCTATTTCCAACCATTTAACTCTCCGATTGCCATAGTGTCGTAATAGCCCCGGCAGCTGTTTACGACACTTAAAAAAAAAAAAAAAAAAAAAAAAAAAAATTTGGGATGGAAAGAAATTATATAGATTATTACGCTACTAAAGAAAAGCTGTGCTTAAATCTGTTTGGCCATTTGTTGTATTACAAAAATTTGCTGCAAAATCCCAGGGAGAAGAAGGTACATGTGCAAAAACCGGATAGATAAATTCGGAGTCGTCGTGACCTGTAAAAATCCATTATTAGAAACGAGCGAGAAGTTTGATCATTCGAAATTCTTCCTAAGCTTTCTCTTAAAAATTCGCCATTGTCAAATACATTTGCAACTATACCAACTAAACAATTATTAAAAGTTTCCTTAAAATATTATTAAAAAAATCACCTACAAACCAATTTCAAATTTTTAACCGGTAAAAAAATTGGCTAGTAGTATTTCTTGACTGATTGTATACTGCAGTAGTCGTGTGGAGAGCATCTCGCAAAAAACGGATTTTACTAGATTAAAAAATAACGGTCGCGTAATGAAAGAGTGTTTTTTTTTTTTGCTTTAAATCGACGTATGAATAATTAACCATCACATCTTGGAGGGAGGAAAGAACGCGTCAAAGTCTTAGTTTACAGCCGCGAACGACAGGGATGATAGGAAATATTAGCCAAGTAGCCCTCAACATTTTCGAGCAGATAGTTTCTACTTAAAAGGCGCTACCGTGTAAAAGGCGAAGAAGAAAAAATCTGAAGCCTTTGTGCGGAAAGAGGCATTTATCAAAAGCTTTTATACTTAACAGTTCGGTTCTGCGTCTTCCCGCGTTAACGGTTACCGTCCGAATAATAGCGTGATATTAATTAAAAACCGGTGTGGGACCAGCTCCCCTATTTTTTAATAGCGCCCGGCAGAACCGTCGCTGGCTAAGAGGCATTATTCGACGGTAGGAGAAAGTGGATGCTGAGTTTGGCAGAGTGATCGTGAAAAGTTGCCAAAATAAAATGGGGCGACGATAACTTTCATTAACTGTCAGGTAAACATCTTAAATTTACAACCTGACAAAAACTTTTTCATTACAACAACAGCGCCTAGTGCATGCGTGCGATTTAATATTGTTCCCGAAGACACTGGACTTGGGCAAACTTCTGGCAAACTTTAAAATGACTTTTTTCTTCCGCGTTTTACATGTTTGCCACTCTGGACCAGAATACATTACTATTTGTTCCCGGATGATGTAATTGCGTTAAGTTCGTTCTTGACAGGTTCCGAAGCTGACCATCATCAGTCTGGATTAGTAGGGTTTTTTTAATAATAGGCTATCAGAAGGCTTGTGCACTGTCAGCGAAAACGTAAAGCGCTCTGTTCGCTACTGCTACAGTCGAGCATCGAGATATGGTGACGGAGAAAAAGTTGTACCAATAGCGGTTTCCACTCAGGCAGTATCAACACATTGCTCTAGACAACCACGTGAACTAGTTTCTAAAGTAATCCTTCGACCGGCTGAGTATCACTTGAGGAAGAAACGTCACTATATTTCAAGTGCGGACCTCTTCCATTTCCCGCTGAGTAGCTCTTCCATTTTCTGTAGGTACCTAGCTTTATCGTTATATCTGAAAGTTTTTCTTTTTACAAAACATTTTCTAGTTGAAGGCGCGCAATTATCACTCTAAACAGTGATGTTAGTCGCGAAAAGAAGCCATCTCAGAGAGGCTTTGAAACTTTTTCCGAACTTTCAAAGCAGTTCGCTAGTAAAAAAAAAATAAAATATACTCCGCGGAAAAAATCACTGAAAGAATGACATCTCTGAAAATTGTAAAAGTTTTTCCGGTAATAAACGAAAAATTAAAAAAAAAAAAATAATGATATTACAAAACATCTCTCGATTTTCCTCCGCTAAATAATCTTATTATGAGATAACGTGTGTTTCAAAATAATTTCGGAACAATTGAATCATATAAAAAACAATAAAATAGGATCGAAGGATAACGATAAAAAATATGCGCTGCGATCGCGATTAATAAACAGACTGTTACGGTTACATGATTAGTTATAGTGAAATATCGACAACTGTTCGCGACTGGTTCGATTTAACAGCGATACGCAAATTAACAAACAGGAGAGGCTATATGATTGATGAAATTCGCGGTAGATAATATTTGAATCGAACATTTGAAATTCCGACGATGGATGTTCTTAGCTTTCCGAAACATTAGATATAAAAATAAAAGACGATGTCTAGCGCAAATCATTTCCCCCTAATAATATTGAAATATTATTCCATATCGTAATTTTAAATGTTACAAATATTACGGAAAGAAATTAAACGTTTTACAAATTTACAAATGTGAGGGGAAAATAATGTAATTTACACGAAGCCCTGATATATAAATATGTAGAAGATACGCGCGTTATTCGTGCAATTCTGCCTCCCATTAGGAACAATAGTCGTGAATAATATTCACAATGCTCTTATTGACTTTATAATGGTTCCGGATGTTGCGGCGAACGGACCATTATTCACACTGGTCTGTAGAAAGATGGGTATAATTCTGGGAGTTTTCGATAATATATCTTTCCGAGTGTGATCTGCGATATGGAACTGAGAAACTGGAATAATGCCGGAGAGACCGGTGGAATTGTGATGCTTTAACGGGTAAACTGCTTACTTCCCGTTTGACTTTTCGGCATAAACGGAGAAACAATGGATGTAATCATTGATTTCTAACAAGCTATAATGAAAAGATGCCTCCGAATGCGCATATGCGCTCGGTGTCGGAAATGTGTCATACGGTAAAGTATGTTTTTCGGAAGTTTTCTTTTGAAGCGTATAACTGACGGGTGTAGGAAAACTTTGTAAGTTCTAACGTTATTTGTGCTATTAGCGGAATACTGTATTTAGAACTAGATAAACATTTACGAAAATAACGATTTGCAGTAATATTGCCTTTTAGATGTGATACGCACGATCGGGCAAAACAATTTTCTTTTAATACGTTATGATTTTTTTTTTTTTTTTTTTTTTTTTTTTTTGCAACTACGATACCGATAAGGCATAGTCGTGATATATGCAATATTCTTAACAATAATTAGGGACCATTTTTATTTCTAAACAACATGGCTGATTTCAAGAATTTCATTACAGATTTAAAATTCGACTTATTCAGACACTCACCATTAATTTTCCTACCATGAATATTATATTTTTTATGAACAACAATTAAAAGTGGGTGCACTGAAACAAGGCATGGAAGACCGAATCCGCTACATTCATGTCGCAAAATACACAACTGTCATCGCTGACAATGTTTTAAGTCTTTTCTTATAGAGACAAAAATTACCATGACCGGAAAGAGCCTGACTAGTGAAGAGTAGTTAATGTCTAAATTTTTTTAAACCAAGCCTTACTTTTATATCAGGATAAAACAGGTACACCAGCAGTTTGATTATTCCGACGATCCTACCATACTACATTAATGTGTTAATATATTTTTTAAAACTTTTAACATCTGCAAAACCATCATATGTTATGTTCGTTTCATAGAATTGAGCAAAAAAGATCAGTGTAACTAGAGCTTTATTAATTCTATCTAAAACTTGCACATGCTAAATTCAGATACGTTAACGCCGCCTTGAACAAGCATAAAGTTGAACAGTATTTTTCTTTGTTTACTTATAACGATAATTTTTTTCATTTTAATATGACTTGCACCGTAATTATAGATAGATTGCGCAGTAATCCCCCTAAAAAACATTATAGCTCTTCCCTTATATTTAACACTTCCGATACTTGGCTGAAGTTTTTTAATAGCATGTAAAATACTTTATTGATTTTGTCATTTAAATATTTAACACTACGATTAAATTTATGTTTATTATCTATAATTATTCCGAGATATTTAACAAATTTAGCAATGAATGTATGTTAATTTCTGAATTTAAAAATTCGGCACAAACAGCTTTTGAAGGGAAAAAGGTTAAGCTTCAGTCTACCATTATGGATTTTATCAATTGTCGTTTGAAAAAATAATTTATGTATTGTAGAAGGACTAAAATGAATGTGGCAAGTTTAGTAGGCTTACAATATCGCGCACTTTACGGATAATAGTTCCATTCAGATCGGGAAAAAATACACGATTCTCATTTCGTTAAATTCTGAATTCGGCTAAGTAAAGTTGGGTTATGTGTTTAAATTTTTAATTTCGAAACCCTATCGCTAGTACAGTTCGACGTGTTATTTAAAAACCCGGGGTTCGCTGCATTAATTGATGTTTAATTGTCGCATTAATAAATTATCAAGTTTTCTCCTACTTTAGGGACGATGTTTAGGTGAGAATAATAATTTTAGTCATTTATGTGTATGCTCCAATCCGCTTAAATAGGATGATTGGTGGGAGTTAATACTGTTGGAAGAAAAGTTTCGATGAATGACGGAATATAAGTATTGGGACACGCGGAAGAGTGGGGAAATAGCATTGCACGAGGGGAGTTGAGTGAAAAAAAAAAGATAGGCCCCGATTATGTAATATACAATTAGAAACAGAGGCCCGTTGCCGGATATACCGATTGTCATCGAGGGGAATATATGTATTCAAGTCATCCGATAAAACACAAGCGAGTCCGTTGGGTCGCAATCGAATTAAAAGTGATATTTCGATCGGGAGAAAGGTAATAGATACATCTGAAACGGGTCCTGTTTGTAATGCCGCCCTGCTGTTTATAATTCGTAAGGGCGCACAGCTGTATCTGACCATCCCGAGTTTAGCTTCCTTCATAATCGGAATTGTAAAATTATCCTCGATTTATATAGTAAATAAGCAGAATGAACATAATTGGAAATTCGTTATTTAATTACAAAGACTACGATCCAACATGTTTCGTAATACATACAACAGGGCATTTGTAAACATGCCGATATATGTTGTCTAATATATTTCCGATTGTATTCAGTTTGTCTATTTATTATATAACATATAGAGAAACGAATATTAATTAATATCGGTTATCGTATTTGATATATAGGCCTGCAGATGCGATTTCTGTAGACCGATTAAAACAGGCGTAATATAAAATTAAAACTACCGCGAAAACTATTCGTAACGATTGTCCAATGGAGACCGAGATCTACTTAGCATCATGAAAAAAGCTCAATTCCCCAACGTCGGAAATCGGAAATTATATACGCTAATAATTTGGCTATCCTAAGAAGGACAAATCTACCGCAGCATAATAGTGCTTCGTGAATACTCTATAGAGAAGTTTCTTTTCGACAGACAATGGACATCAAATTTCGTAAAAAAGTCAGTCTCCTTCATTCATTATGCAAATTTTAAAGCAGAATGCAGAAGAGAAAGGATCTTTACTTAATGTAAAACCCGCTTATGGTCGATAATAATTTTAACCTTACTACTTATCGGCACCTCTCTCTTGATATATTTCAAATATCATCATTACTTTCGGGACCACATAGACAGTTTAATAAAAAGCGGAATATATAAAAGTAATACGTTATAACTGTACTGCAGTAGCATTCTGTTTTTATTATTATCATTATTATTATTATTGTTATTGTTATTATTGTTATTGTTATTATTATTATTATTATTATTGTTGTTGTTATTATTATTATTATTTATTTATTTCCTCCTCGCTGAATAAGAGGAAATATTCAGGTTCTTCTTTGAAGGCAATCGTATGTACACGTTATACGTGCAGCAGTGTTTGAAGTGGGGTAAGGCTTCGAAAAAGGGTGGCCAAATGTTGCATTGCAGCAGTTGTGGACAAGGTAACAGAGATGCTACCGCTTATGCAGATTAATGTCATTCGAGTCCGCCTATCGATATTCAGATAAACAACGGCTCCCCATCCATATACCCGTTTTTATTTAACTATTATCACGTGGTGCGATAACCACGGCAAACGTCACGCTGCCATGAACTTTAGCAGTGGGAAAATTTACATTTAAACTTCAGTGCAAATAGAAACAAATGTCATCTCGGACTGTTAAATCTAGGAGTTGCGTACGAGAAATGTGTTAACAATATGCAGCTTAATATACGAACAGGAAATTCAAGTTCTTGCATCAGCATTTAGTGAAAGAAGACAGAGTTAAAAATGATACGTGAAAGACTGGTTCGCTGGCATAAGGCGCTTTCAATTAATGCACACGCTCGAAGCAGAGTTCGATAAGTCAGCTTTATTCAGTTAACTAAAACGGTCTTAATTATAGTCACTATAATACGTTGCAGTTGCATTCGTTAACAAAAACCTCTAGATAATTATTATAGTGATGGACCTTTGATTTCGGCTGTGCTCGATATTGTTCTTCGCACATTCGACACGTCGATAAGTAGTTCTCTTCGATTCGTAACTATAAAAACTCTTCAGAGTTCAGTAAATCAGATGGCTGCTTTGATTTTTATACCTGCCCTACCTGTTCGTAATCAGTATATATTTTTCAAAGAACGAAATTAATTTATGACAAGTACATAAAAAAATGATAAAATTTTTAAATTCCAACTACTACATTTCTCTTCCTTCGCATACGACCAGCATGGTTATTATCCCACGTAATTCACGTATCGTGTTTATAGGAGCGAAACGGCTATACATCAGATTTGTATGACTTACCATTAAGGAAAGAGTTGAAAATTCTGCTGAAGGAAAAGTCACTAGTGCGGAAACAATGTTGATACTTCAAAGGAATATTAAAATAATACATTTAACAGTTGTGATTTTATGTTATTAATGGAAATAGCAAAAAACATGTCTAATAAAATAAATAGTATATTTTCAAAATATTTACATTTATCATTAATCGCATAAATTACAATAGACGCGGCGACCCCGATAACCCTGACGACCATCCGATAACCCTGACGACCATCCGATAACCCTGACGACAATCCGATAACCCTGACGACAATCTGATAACCCTGACGACAATCCAATAACCCTGACGACAATCCGATAACGCTGACGACAACCTGATAACCCTGATGACAATCCGATAACCCGGATGACAACCTGATAACCCTGACGAAAATTCGATAACCTTGACGACAACCTGATAATCCTGACGACAATCCGATAACCCTAATGACAATCCAATAATCCTGACGACAATCTGATGACCCTGACGACAATCCGATAACCCTGACGACAATCTGATAACCCTGACGACTATCTGATGACCTTGATGACCTGGTTTCCATTTTATAGGTGTAGAATAAAATTATTTTTGCACACTGATTTATGAGCACGACATTACTTAACATATTTAAAATAATTCCTTTTTCACCACAAATGTTTTTAAAAAGTGTCCTGCATTTTAGCGTTTTCTTTTTCATTTGATATATCAATGTTACAGAAAACTATGCGACTTATGAAGTATTAAATTTTATCCTGGTAAGTGGTACATTTTTGCTTTGCTTTCGCCGGGAAAGATTAAAATAATCTTGTTTCTGCCGCTGGGCACATGTTCGATTTTTTTTTTTTTAATTGGGCTCGTCAACCGAGGACCTTCACCCAGAAACAATTAAGGGAAAACGAAAGTTATATCGTGAGGCGATCAGCTATCGATAATAAGAAGGAAACAATGGAGGGGATAATAAGTGTAGAAGGAAAAGACAGGATATAACGAGCACAAAAAGAAGCACGAAGCCCCAGCCTAAGCAAGTGGGATGTTACATATATATATATATATTTTAACTGAAATTGCCTTGTCCACGCAGCCATTGTGTTCTGTCCATAGCCATTGCCGGAAGTTCTACATATTTGTTTATATTTAATCTATTACAAAGATGATGTCCATTATAAAAGTTCTTGGTCTGTCTCGTTGCCTTTTACGATTTAATGTTCGCGTTTAAAAATATTTTTATAATTCCGCTGGTTCATTTAATCGTTATATTCCGCGTCCCGTTTTGTTTTTTTTATATATTTTTTATTGTTATTTCGTCTTTTTAATTTCTTTTAGCAATAGTTTATATAATTCTCCGTCCTCTCTTTCTTTTTTCATTTTCCTTTGATAATCAGTAATTACGTGAGACGATTTTCCGTTATGTATTTCGTTTTGCGTTGTTGCGTTGGTTTCCTTGTCTTTTCCTTCTCTTTTTTTTCCCAGTTGAAGATAGGCTTTGCCAGAAACGTTTCTGAGATTAGCAGTTTTATACTGTATATTTTAGTTTGCTATAGGTTATATATATATATATATATTCATTTTTATTTAACGATTTCTAGTAAACAGGTATGCATTATTAATTTTAATCACGTCGACATGGCAAACTACATTTTTTTTTCTATTTCTCTTTTTTCCCAGTTTTTCTTATCGTTCACATCTCCATTGTTATTTTGTTATCTACATTTTTTTTTGTTATTGTTCTTATTGTTTTTATTACTGTATTCCCCTTTGCCGTTAATTCTAAATTTTAACATCTTTTTCATGGTCCACTTATATTTTCCACTATTTCTGGTCTCAACTTGTCAGTGCGATTTAATGTTCGCGGTTATATAAAGATTGATTCCGTTTTTAAACTTTCTTTTATAAACATTTTATAATCAAATAAATATTAATTTTACCGGTTAATGTAGTTTGTGAGGGATTTTTCTATTCAGTTTTTAAGAAACAATGTTAAAGCTCTAGGAATTACATCAATTCGTGTGATTAGAGTCGAGCTTAGCGGGTTTCCGAGAAAAAAAAATTGAGTAATTTTGCTTTTTTCTTTTTTTGTTTTCTAATAATTTTCATCGCTTTCACTAATCGACAGATCGTAAAATAACTTCCGCCTACTACTTTAACGCGGTCTTCTTCTCAGTTATAATCATTTATTAAACTATCGAATGAAATTCGTAGAGATTAATCTTTCGCGGCCTTCAGTTTAAATTGCGAAATTATTTCATACAACCGCGACTATATTAATAACTGGAAAAGTATTAGCAATAAACCGGTTTCCTTTCATTTCGTCAATTAAATTACGGAAAAAAGTAATATTTAGTCTCTTCAGCCTCGGGATTAATAATAATTTAGCCTATTGTCGAGCTTTTTCTTGAAATCTTTTTAACTGTTTCATTCAATAACAAAAAGTTCACGTCGCGATTAAACTGCTTATGAAATTTTTTGTAGAAATTTTCTTAATTTTTTCATAAATCGTCCTCAAAAGTGAACATTTAATAAATCAAACGGCAATTCGATTTATAGCGTACACTGTACACTCTATAGTATTGTCGTTTGAAAACCGCAACGGAAATCGTATTCGGTGATTTTTTCCGAGAGAGAAACGGAAAATTACTTCGGCAAAAGAATTAATTAAACTGCCGATAAATGTTAAAAAATCCCGTCACCTACATGGACGAAATGAGCGTCGGCTGAATTGTCTGCACTGGAAACATTCGAGGCTGTAGCGTGCGTCCGTGTGCGGGCGCCCCACTACGCTATCGTGTCGGTCTATACTGTCGGATGATAGTCTATCGAGTAAAAAATTTAAAGCGTTGCGGGGCGCGGGGTGGCATCGGCAGCAACGTCGAAAAGATAAAGTATTAAGCACGGAACATTAAATACGACTCCGGGTAACTCTCTGTTCTGGCGTTCTGTTGTTAAATGGTTCACGAGACTGCCCGATATCCTGTCGATAACAAGGAGCTTTCTATAGGTGCTGCAATCTCTCTCGCTCTCGTTCTCTCGCCAGTCAGCAGAGGTCGGAAAAATTATCGCCGGTTTGCCAAAGGTCGCCATGCGATGAAAAGGATGATAACCGTCGAGAACGGCCCGAGCATGAGTTCGACATGAGCCCATGAGCTCGGCCAGCGGAGTATGTAGACGCACACGATAGTCCGGGCGAATAAGTATCTCCGTTCAAACGTTACCGCTTTCAAGTGCATTTCTGAGCATCATAGAGCAGGCACGCACGCTGCAAAAGCACCGTACCGTGAGAAGCTTTTGCGAAGGGGGATGGAGCTTTTGCCAATGATTTAATTTTGACTGTTTGCCAACTGCGACGGTTAGCACAGTACTCGTGTACTTCCCATCTCGCCCGTTTCCCACGTTTATAAATCTTACACCACCCAGCTGAAATCTGCGCCCCAACTGAAATACGTAAACTGTCATCAACCCTATGCCGGGGCGCTTTCCACAAATTATATTCCGATTACCGCGATTCAACGACACACTTCCAATAAAACTGGCAACTGCACATCGGCCGCTAACAAATTTCAGGTGGGCTGGCCTTTTTTTCACGAACACACAAAAGTGGCCGAAAGCATTAGAGAAAACAAATTAATCAGTCAACGCTACCTTCTATTACGCATTGGCGTTTATCTAAGAAGAATAAATACGTCGGACGCGATAAATCACTTTGTGATTGATAATAATGACCCGGTTCTTCCGTCGACTGTGAAGTGAAAAGAACAGCGTAACGATAAATATTCACAAATCACATACGTAAACGCAGAAGTTATTTTACTATATCCGAATCGTGTATAAAATTATTTCGAATTTAATAATGGTAAAATAACGTTTGTGTTTATCTGTATAATTTTCTGAATATTTATTAGAGTTAACCGGAAGATGTTTAAAAAGAACGTTAATATCATCTCGATGTTGCTTTTTATTTATTTTTAAAGTAATTCGCCGGGTCCACAAAGCCGAAGACGGTCCCTGTTGCTTCCGAACGTAATTATAACTTTATAAAATCATACGTCATATTAGGTGAACATTTCTGTTATATATTGTTAACTGGTAAAACTATTTATATTCAGGTTCTAGATTTTGTAATATTCTTTTGTAACGTTTTTATGTAAATTCGACGTGTTAGATCACTGCCATAATGGCGTATTTGTAGCTTTTTAGTTAAGTTCCACAAGAAGATATGACTCGATTAAAAAAGGAAAAAAATCCAGGAGTGTCATCGTCAATGGAAACAACTCATAAGTATTGTAAACAAACTCATATTATAGAGTGGTCACACACACATATATATATATATATATATATATTTATTTTTTTAAAAGCAATCCAACTGGACGCCCGAAAAGTATTCAATAAAAATGATTATAAAATTTACACCACTCAACTGCTTTTGAAGTAAGTGTATATACATAAAAAAAAAAAAATTTATCCATTTTTCGTAAGAATTACACTCGATACTTTCACATATGTGTACTATTTTTTATAAATCGCCGCTGCGTTATCATTAAATGACTTCCTTGACTGCTTGAGCTGGCGGCGATATTGTTGATGTCGTTAAGAATTCGAAACCTCCAACCGACTAAATAGAAGCGATATTTAATCCCCGAACGGTAATAAAACCGTTGATAAATTGCGGTGTACACTTACCAGTATTTCCGTAATTATGCGACGTTATAATACTGTCCAAATAACGAACAAACGACGAATTGGTCGTCTTAAAACGGTGAAAAAAAATACGTTTGGCGTTCACGCGTACGCACCGAATAATTAACAGCGAGGTCGCGTACGAATTAATAAAATACTCAATAAATTATTAATTAAGGTAGGTCGGCTGCCTGAATTTGAACAGGTTGAAAAAGAAAATGAACCTTATCAAACTTCTGCGTCATCATGACGGGCGTTATTTGGAGTATTTTTCTGTAACACAGGTTAATCAACGGATTGGCTGCCGTTTTTGGTTTGCATTCAGTTTTATTCGGTAAATTTAAAATTAATCAATCGCCAAATAAAAAGGATCGGCTTTTTTTTTTTTTTTTCTACTGTATAAACTAAACAATTCTTATATAGCATCGTTAATTATATTATATATTAAAATTTGATGAATGAAAATTGATAAATATTATTTCGTTTCGTACCTTCGTTTCACTCACGTGATTTCTTTTTGGACTGATTATGATATTCTCGGGAATGTTTTCAAAATTCGGTATACACTTTGTTCGTTTTAATATTAATTAGTCCGAATAAAGCTTTGTAACTTTTGAAAATGTATTAACGGCCAGTGAGATGTAATGGATGTTCATCGGATTCTTCGTTTGTCAGATTTTGGGACACATTTTCGGATTACAATATAAATAAACTCATTCTAGATTGTGGCTCGAAAAATGTGGTCGTACTCAATGCCGTAGTTGCGCTATTGTTAAAATATTGTGGTTACTACTGTGGTCGACCTCAGTCGTAACCACAGCAGAACTACAAAAAAAAAAAAAAAAACTGGTCGAGAAGTGGTCCATGCGAGTTAAGCCATAGGATAAATCGTAAATCGGAAATCGAAAAGCAACATCACTTTTAGGTTCCTAGTCGGCGTCACAATATCGAAGCGTATTTAGTTAGCGATAATCGGTAGCCGAGTAGCGCGGTTTTGGCGCGAACCTATGTCTTTTAAATAGAATGTTCATTTTAAAAAGATGTTCCAGTAATAACTGCTCACTCTGTGTAAGATTAGCTCCGTCTCGAACGGTTTTCCAGACATCCGGCACCGCATTACAAACTGCACTACTCCCGGACTTGATAATCACTGGTAGACGCCGTTAAAGTAACACACCAACACACTGCGAAGGAGGAAATTAGCTATTCTTTAACACGGAAGTAATATTCTTCTGTCGTATTATTTTGCACCTTCGTATACACATAATTTATGTCTTATTTTTAATTTTCAAGTTGACACCGACATACCTATACTCGTCATAGAAAACAAAAAAATAAGGTCTCCAAATTAATCAACGGACAACAACAATACCCTACTCCTGCAGGCGCAAATCGGAGTTATAAATCACACATGTTAAACGTTTGATTTCGACGGTATGTATGTATGCATTTATGTATGTATGCATGTGCGTATATACTTTTTTACGTATACTACACCTTGGAGTTTTGGCCAACTTTCGTAGCCTTTTTCGATTGTTAATAGCGGGAATTTTTATCCTCTGGACACATCGGTTTTAGCTGTATTAATTGTTCGCTCCAGATGGACCCTTTGAAGCTACTGGCGAGTGTGGACAAAGATACAGAAGGCCGGATAGAGCGTAGCCGACTCCGCAAAGATGGAAATGGCACTGCCTGCTCTTCTGGGTGAATTATGACTTTTGAAGGGTGGTCCGGTCCAGTTTTGAAAAGCACAACGGCAGTATAACTTTTAGCCTTTTTGAATAGTAACCGGTCGCTCTTTTGTTGTATTATATAAAAGGACATAACGCGCGCGCGCGGGCGCGCTCGAAAGACTAAAAAGAACCGCGGAACGTAATAGCGATCGAATGTCGCCGCGTGCGTGGGTGTGCGTATAAGAGCGTGTTCATGTGCGCGTAAAAGATTTGTCTAATAATGAGAATTGCTATATAATGTTGGATGTTGTTGAATATTTTCAATGAATCGCCGTTAGGAATGTGCAAAAAATATCGTATAACCCTCGATGTTCAAACTACTTTTTATAGAAAGTTTTCTACTATCCTTCTACACCACTATTATTCCATGTTGAACTATTCCGTCCACCGTTCGCGCGTACGCCCATTTCCATCTTTCTCGTTCTCTCCGTGGTCATTAACATCTGAAATACAGAGTTTCCCCGAAAAACAACCGTTCGTCCATTTTATTTTCACAGTAACCCCGGGAACGTCGATCGTCTTCTTTTTCTACGGCGCTGCCGTTCCATTTCCGAACGTGGAACTGTTAGCGGCGACTGTTTATCTTGTGCAACTCGCAGCCGAACAAAGAGCGAACGTAAAAAACGACCTCGATCGCAATATATCTTTCTTCAAAGCGGCGAAAGCGAACTTTAAAATTGTTTCCAATTTCTCTTATCGAACCGAAATGTATAACACGCGTATTAAACTGCACTTTGAATTAACGACATTCGCCGCAGTAAATCCGTGCCTGTTGGACTAAATTCGAAAACGGAGAATTTACAAAATTGCTCAAATTCGACGCCCCGGTTAAATTTAACCGAACTGTTAACAGAACCGAAAACGTTTTCAAAAAATCACCCCTCCTCCGCCCGCACGCCTCGCGAATTTAATCATTTAACGCACGAGCATCTCAGAAGGCTCATTTTGGCCACTAAAAGATTTGATGCAAATTCGCCACCATGTTTTTCTAAACATACGATTGTTAGGCAAAACTAACATATTTTGAACAACATAAACCGATACTGCCAAATTAGTCTAGAAAAATTGCTAAAACAGTTTTTCCGCTAATTCGCAAAGTTCATATTTATGATAACTTTACGAAGAATTTATACACACAATCACCGCTAAATTGGCTTTTATTTAATGAGATCGTTAATTTCCGCTAATTTACGAAAAAATTGTCCCCCGAAATTATCCGAGTTCACCCCCAGATTAACTCTCCTAGGGCCGGTCCTGTCTTCTTTGAACACTGAGGTTCATTTTGTAGCAAGCTTTATTAAAAAAAAAAAGGTTAAGATTTTCAAACAATATTACTTTCACACCTAATTGGATAAATGTTTTGCCGCGTTTACGTTATTATTATTATTATTATTATTATTATTATTATGTGTTTTGTTATAATTACGTCTGACTTAAGTTTTTATTGCATTGCAAAAGAGAAGGGGACGAACCGACAAAGAAGATTATATGAATACATCGAATTAATGAAAAGCGATCATACGCTCACCCACCATTTTTTCTTCAGATTTTTTACAAAAATGAGTGGAACAAAGTTCTTTTTTCACTGTCAACAAAATTTCATTTGCAGTTTTACTTAAATGCTGTATAATTTTTAACTAGGACAATCAATTTTCCAACATTCGTTTTTTTTGTAAATTAGTCTTAAAAATCAAGAAAAACCTAAATCCGTTCAAATTTATATAAATAAGAAATATATAAATTTGGAATTCAGTCTTTACATGAAGGTAAGCGATTAATATCGAGAGAACGGCGCTGTATTTATGTTGTAATCAAGCGATGCGTGAGTATCAAAAGCTGGGCTTAACTTATAGTATAATTCTTATTGTTTATAATGGTAATTTGGACCGTATAAACCTCAAATTCATACTGAAATTAAAGATTGGATCAGCTGGCAAGTTACTTCTAATAGAGCGAGAAGAAATTTCAACTTGAAGGAAAAGAATGGATATTGAGCCTTAAAGACCTGTATTCGGCAACGGTCCGCTAAGATCAGTCTTTGAAGTTAAACGATAGAGCATGGAACTCAGTCCGGACAGAATTAGAGCCTTGAAGCGCATATGGAAAAGCGTATTTCATCATTTGAAAAGTGATGTTATCGCCGGATCTAGAAGATACCATGGACTAGAAAAATGAAAGATGCGGAGCTATTACAAACGATGAAAACGGATCTGATATTAATGGATATAATTAAAAAACGGAAAATTAACTTCTTCGGACATTTCATGAGAAGTCCAACCCCTTTTGCACACAATTATGATCGTAGCGGTAGAAGGGAGGAGGGGACGAGGAAGAAGAAGGATTTCTTGGCATGGACTGGAGTTACAAAAGAAGGTAGGAGAATTGTTCCAGATTGCAAGAAATCGAAACGCATTTCGTCATATAGTCTATGAAAAGTGGTTAACCCGAATCGGATTGCACGAAGAAGAAGAAGAATTCCAGAACTACTGGATCGAAACGCCAAGATGAATGTTCAAAATCGGTTAAATATATGTATAATTTTTGACTATGCAAAGTTTGTATCTGAGCAAGCAAGATGACAATCCAACTATTGTCTACACTTCACCTTTAATAGAAAATAAGAACGGTTACATTGATTAAACACAATTTTCTTTCGAATTATGCGGTCTTAAACAATAGTAGGATCCGTATAAAGTGATATACATATACAGCCCGATATCGTTAAAACTTTTATCGCGTAGACTAATACAACTGCAATGTTATCATTTGCGCTATAACAGAGGAAATCATCAGCATGGGACGGCGCGTGCGACTTGCAAGGTAACTGAATCGTAAACAAGTCAATAAAATAGGACTTGGAATTCCTGAGCTAAATCTTCGAATTCTCAAATACAACATTAATTTTTTTGAGACAGCGCTGCCGCTTAATTAGAAATAAAACGACAGTTAATGTTAAAAAAAGAAAAAGGGAGAAACGCGAAAACAAAAAAAAAACGAATATATTTAGTTAAACTATTAATGTGTATGGTTATTATTGAAGGTTTTAAAATGCACAACAAAAGTTAATATAAAAACGAAATCTATTATTTAGCTTTCGTGCATTATTGCTAAATCTCTTTTCGGGCGCTAAAAAAAGTTATTATAGGAATTTTTTTTTTCTGTATTTAAGGAAAGATACTAAACCACACACTGCACGTAATTACCTAGGTTATCGCAGTGAGCGGGCCCACGTTTTAAATCAGACTCCTCAGCTCGTTAGACTGAACACGAAAGTCATGAGGTTGTTCAAAGCGTTAGGGGTATTTGAGAAGATGTCTGCAAGTGATATAATCTGGTCGCGCCGCAACCTATTAAGACGTGTGCATTTCAGCAAGATGTGCGAAACTGATGGCTATTCATCGGTAGAGCAAAGTGGGCAGGTATTTGGCTTTGGAACTCGTTTGAGGATGTAGTCGTGGGAAAAAGACGTATGTCCTGTTCTCAGGCGATTGACTGTCGAGAACACTCTGCGTTCCGTTCCGACTGGAGGCTAGCTCCGTCGTAGGTTTCAATTTTTGGAGAAAGGTCGATTGAGACATCCAGTCATGATTCCACTGTGCGAAGACTGCATCCGACAGGAAACTACTCAATGATAACGGACACCGTAAGCAAATAGCGGCATCGGGCACATCGTGGATGACCGAGCGACCAGGTCTAGCCGCTCATTCACCGGAATTCCGGCATGACTGGGGACCCATAAAAAAACAACTAGGCATCTTCTTCGGCTCAGCTGGTATAAGGTAGCCAGAACTTCTAAGATCATTTGTGATTCCGGGTGATCCGACTGCAATGCACGTATGGAAAGAAATCAGTCGTAAGATTCCGAGCGGTTGGGGTCTCAGTTCTAAATATGTCTGGAGACAAAACAGCATACATCTCGGCTTCCGCAATCGATACAACGTTGTTCGACCGTATGCCTTCCGGGATTTCGTCGATTTCGAAAGCGTATGCAACTGGGGCAACCTTGGACTTATTAGCTTTGGATCCATCGTGCTTTCGAAAATGTGGTACATTTATTAATATGATTATATCCCTTTTAAAAGATTTGCACCTAAAACCAGTGAAGTTTTTTTTTCTGTTTTTATTTTTAAAGTAATCTTCCAGTTTCATAATAAGCCCATCTGTGCATTCCCGAAATAATTATATCGTGCATTCGAAAAATGATATCATCTTCTTTTTAAGACCTACGTAATGATTCTCTAAATATTGAAACTTTTTTATTTTTTTTATTTAAATAAGTTGTGGGTTTCAAATATGCCCGTTGTGTGAGTGCCCGACACTCTTATTACCGTTTATTCAAAAAATATATAAAATACAAAAATTAGAAATTATCTTAACTTATTCTATAATCATAAGTACTCTAGCGTTAAGATTAAGTATAAATATATATACGCATGCAACTACGTAACACGCCCCGGTAATACGTATCTGTGCATTATCACATGCCGACAGTTCAATATTTAAAAAGGAAAAACATAATCTTCTTTGGGTCTTAATGTCCGGGAAAGACACTAGGAAGTCAAAAACACAAAAACGTATAAAGAAAGAGGAGCTTTAAAAGGTAGAGGAATTCAGGACGTAGCTAGTTGTTCAATCTTTGCACCATTCCTTTAACCAATTTTCCACCTCCTATTTCCACGCACCATTTTTTTCCCCCTTTAATATGTACTTATTAATATAATTAAACCCGAATCAATACGGATATCGTCAATTCGCAGATATATCCTAATCTATATGTTAATTAATACAGTTTTTTAAAAAGAAGGTAGAGAAGCTTTTCGTCAATACCCTAAATAATCGCAGAATTCAAAGTTTTTCAACAAAAGTAAAGTAAAATCATAAAATGTCACCTGCGTATTTTTTAATGGTAAATGTTATTTTTAGTTTAAAGAAAAGCATTTTTCTAAGTAAATATGGAATCTTTAGAAAAAAACGTATTGCTGAAAAGGAAATCGAAAATTTCTTCTAGAGTAGCCTGTGCACTCTTGTTTGTCAATAAAGTTTTACGAAGCGTGCGAACTTTTACTTGCAATTCTCGCCCCACTTTATAACAATAACTAATTTCTTCATGAAGTTATTTAATTTTAGTTGAAAAACGACACGAAGTTTTAACTACCTGAATGAACAAGTCCGATCGAATTTAATGTTCTCATTTAATCTTTAGTTTTAATTATATTTAAACAGTTCGAACATGTCCAATATTTAATGTGAAAGCGGTTATAAATTTTAATTTCAAACACTCGCGATGTGACACGATACATCTTTCGAAAATGTTTTGTTTCTCCATTTACTTGTTTTAACTTGTCTGGTTATAAGTATTTCCGAAGAAAATTTTGAAACTCGTTTCGACTAAACTCAAATGCTAATGCTAGGTCAAAATTAGCAGCTACGGAAAAAAATATTATTATTCAGCACATGAATTA
The DNA here is from genome assembly GCA_039619475.1 of Icerya purchasi. NCBI lineage: Eukaryota > Metazoa > Arthropoda > Insecta > Hemiptera > Monophlebidae > Icerya > Icerya purchasi. The sequence goes on along the minus strand of CM077116.1, from coordinate 218,889,113 downwards.
AGAGCTGTAAGGCACCGTAATTTTTCAAGAAAGCAATAACGATTTTGATCAGTTAAAAGAGCTAGAAAGAAAATTGCAGTTTTGAGTTATTAACGAAATACGGAATGGGGCAATATTTTAAAGTTGAAGCTGACCCGCTTTCTTTGTCTACTTTTGGTACGGAGCTACGGAGGCACGAAGGACGAAGAAAAAGGTGATCGTTTGGAATTAATTTCAGTTTCCTTAACGATTACCCGCTTTACGCTCAGACCGATGATCATTTCACTGACAATCGTCATCATCGCCGAATTCCGCTTAATGATTCGAGAATACGCACATATATATATATATGTACGTAGGACAGAAAGATGTAGGGTCATTAAAACAGCAAGACGATACCCTTATTTAAGGGTAGTAAAAGAATATTAAACATACAGAAGAATTATATAACGTCGTGGTATAAGGCCGGCGCGCTATTGCTGCTGCGTTTGTCCCGAGATGTTTCTCGGTTCTTAAAACGGTTTGTATCTTTGTTTGTTTGGCCGGTTATTATATCGAACATTCTTGCCGCTCTCTTTCCAGTGTGAAAGCATTTGGAGAGTTGAATAATTCATAAAGCTCCGGTCTGAAAGATGAGCGATGTGAAACCATTTTCGCGCCTTTTCTGTCCGTAACCTATAGCACAGCATCCGCCGTATACGTATAAGTATGCGTAAAGGATAAATAAATAGTCGAACATAAAGAAGTGAAGTTCCGCAAGCCAAAACCCACATCCGCCAGTGACACTCCTTCGATATCTGGTTTGCGGCTGGAGCGCAATTATACTCGCAGTGCGTCTTCCTTATTTCTTCTTCTACTTTAGACAGACTACTAGTATCATTATCGTTATTGCTATTGTATTATTTCTGAAAAGGAGGTGCACTCATTAAAAGACATTTATCATCAACACCTTGTGTATATTACTTAGTCGTCGGTAAGGCAAACGGCTAAACGGAATCGCTGGCGCATATAAATGTACCTGCGAAGACCGTGTCACTTGTAATATAAGAGATTGAAACGTACATTATTATGCTTCAGCAGAAGTTAAATGCCGCGGATGTACCGACTGCCAACGGATAAAATCAATCTCCACATATTCGTATGTAAACGGCTTAAACTCGGCGAGCGGTCATTAATAACCGAACCACGAATCAACTCGAACTCTTGTATTATAGTTTGCTAGAGAGAAGTGTAAGTCTACTTTTATCATTGAGAATATTTATTCGACCTTTTTTTCGGATTCTACCGCGATTGAGGATCAGACTACTAGCCACTTAAGAGAAAATTGGTTTTCAAATTTAATACGGTATGTAAACATTAAAAACGTATAAAGAAAAATTTTCAATCTTCAATTTACTGACCATACACACAATATATTCTCGCCATAAATTATATCTATGGGTGCAATATCGGTTATGTATAAAGTCAATAAATGCCACGCTAGGAATTTTTTCAAATTCGTTAATTTTCTGTTTTTTTTTTTTTTTTTTTTTTTTTGTCCCCTTTGCATATTTAGACGTGTTCACTTTTTCGCCGTGGTGTCCTAAATACAATAAAAATCCTGATTTTTTTATTCATATTTAACGATTATTTACAAAAATATTTTTATAAATATTTCTGTTATTGATCTAATTCTGCATATTCCGAGAAGAAACTGCACGAAATTACTGTGAGCACTCTTTGCTAGCTTAGAAATCTATCGTTAATGTTTTATTCCATCTAAAACTGATAAAAAAAAATAAATAAACAAGCGGCTCGCCCAATTTTTTTTTTTTTTTTTTTTTTTTTTTAAGCTCGCTTATCGACTTAGCGCCACAGTTTGGGAAACCATCAGCGAGGAAAGAAACCTGATATTACAAAATTAAGGAAAGGAAGGAGACAATATATCGTAAGAACTATATAGAAGGTGCAGGGACCTAAAGGATGAATATAAGGGATAGGAAGTGAAAGGCTGAAAATCGGATCATTCGAAAAAAATATGATTGACGTTGCAAATCAAATTGAAATCGTTTGGGCGGAAAGACCAAAATGGACGGGAAGGAAGTAAGCTGTGATTAAAGCGAAGTCGACAAATGACAGAAATGAAGAAAATCAACAAATTGCAAAAAAAATGTTTAAAACTGGTCTTACACAACGAGAGCAAAACGCATTAGCTAACATCACTTGGTGGAACAAAAATAACGAAATGTCACCAAACATGTTTCTATTATTACAGAAAATTACTGAGTGTGCTAATATAGAAGATAGACAGTTACCAACTAGAACAAGAACGTACAGGACTAGGAATTGCGATTAATTCCTGCTATGTACGATCTAGGGGGATTAACAGTAAAAAATAGACACAATGTAGAGGAAGAGGTATTAATAAAATTAATGGGGAACATACCAAAGGAAATTCGAAATAAAAAAAATCTGGAGAGATGGAAAAACAAGGTTAAAATTTGGTTGATAGCATGGTGTAAAGAGCAATAGAAATAGTAACAAAAAAAAAAAAAAAAAAAAAAGTATCGTAATACTAACAATGTTACACTTATAACATTGACGCTACGTTGACATGAGACTCGTTACTATTTCCAGTTTTAAGCTGCTAATGAGAGAGTGGTAGTTGTATAAAAATTATATTGTATTATTGTAATATATAAGTTTATTGTAATAGGAAATATTATTTTAGATGATGTTATAATTGTAATATAAATGATAAATAATGAGAGTGTGGATTTTATAGTATAGTAATATATAAGTTAATACTTTTTATGCTGTAACAGAAAGTAGTATTTAAGTTAAGTTGATGTTATATTGTACAAATAAATGATATAATTATGTTGAGAACCCACAGACGGGCTTGTGCCTTATGGGACCCGCAAATTATTAAAAAAAAAAAAAAAAAAAAAAATATCATAGATTGCGTGATGTGTAATCGGTAGTGAAAGAGTATAATTCATATTGACACGGGATATTCAGTAATAATAACGCCTTATTCCGCTTTCAATGACGATCATTGTCCACCGATTACACTTGCCGCATCAATGTAAGTGGGTTTCTTTTATTCCGTTATTCTTACTAACAGTCGGTTAAGATTACGGAAGATTGGAAAATTTACACGCGGAAATTGCTGAGGGTGTTTTTTTTTTTCATTATAGGGTACCTCCGACCAGAAAAAAAAAAAAAAAAAAAAGTACAATAGTCAATCAAATTTTTACTCGGATATTAATAATAATATGTAGGAATTAACATCAGAGATGATCGATGGGCAGGAACAGCAATAAATGGTGCCAGGCGAATGGTTCGACAAAAATGAGGTACTCCTACTAAAAAGGGAACATAATTAACGTCGCAAACAATTTCAAAACAGATTAAGAGGGCAACAGGAGAAGAAGAGAATGTGTATAATGATGATGATGATGATGATGATGATGATGATGATGATGATGAAGATGATGGTAACATAATGGCGAAGGAAACTCGATTAATGCGGATTTAAAGAGAAGAGTGGACTGAACAGCGAAAAACAGGAAGCACATAAACAGTCAATCAGCGAGTAAGATAGTTTAGGATGCGGAATTTTTTAAAGAAGACGGCAACCAAAATTAAACAATTTGCTGTTTTTTAACTCGCGATGGCCGAGTGAACTCAGATAAATCAGTATGAACGAATGAGGGAAGCTGATTGACGGAACGTACGAGAAGAATGACAGCAAAGAAGAAACAGCTAAGATGTGTGGGTCCAGTGGGAGAATGTAAAAATAATTAAATAATTGAAGAAAAAAAAAATCTATTAACGGAAGGAAGTTCATTTGTGAAAATGAAGCAAAATGAAGGAAGACAAAAAAAGATTCGGAACAATTAAAGTTTGGAAAGGTATACAAGGAGGTTCACTAACATCACGTTTGCCCCAATCATCAGTGAAATTTGGTTACATTAATACCCGGCCAGGGACGTACGTATTTTTTCTTAAACGCTACATAATACAAATATCTTTCTACCGTATCATTCTGTCTGCCGTTTACAATAATTAAAAAGAAAGAAAGAAAAAAAAGATATCTGCATCGATGTCATTTGCAGTTATTTTATTTTATTTATTGCATCAAAAAACTTTTAACATAACAAATTACTTTAAGGACTCTTCTCTGTTTGGCCGCGGACGCGGTGGAAATATTTCAAATTTTTTATCTTTGACGTAAACTTAACTTCTTCAAAGTAAATAAATAAGTGAAGCAAGCAACAAACCGAAGATTTTTACCGCGCAGGTTTTAAGTAGACATTCATGTTACTACCACAGGGCAGCACCCCTTAGGTTACTAAACGCTCTTTTAACCGCGGAATTTCCTCGTCCCTTTTTTCGTAACACATCCATTAAAAATTGTTAACATTTTTCTTCCTATTACATACACAGAACGCGCTTTTATTCGATCAGATTTTTATCTCGGCTTTTTTTAATTTTTACCCCTCGCCAATTTCTTCGTTTCGATGGTGCCAGTTAAAACGTGGAATTAATTTGTGCGCAGATGAACTATTTACTGGAACAGCATTCTAAAGGGGGAGTGAAGAGAGGGCAGAAAAAGTGAAGAGTCGGCGGAGAAAGTGAGGGAAACTAAAATAGAACAATTAAAACTTGCTCGTCCTGCGTACTGCTCTGATCGTTGTAGAAACGTCATCAATTGATAGTATAGACACACTCAGTAGTACCCTAAGATACATCATCTCGTTCTAGCCGGCACAGAGCAATTTGGAAAACTATTAAAAAATAATTTATATTCTACCCCGGGGAGCAGTTTTACTCGTACGGCGATAGTAGCAACAGTATATAATGGGTTTGTTGTTTGCGCGCGAGTTCATACAGCGAACTTAAAAGTACAATAGCAATCGGCACCCTCCTCTAGTTAGAAATAAAGAGCGCCGCCGGGCGTTCGTTGGGGCTCGGCCAGACATTGCGGCGTACATTAGTGTCACTTAGAACTAGAGCAGTTAACAGAGTTGATTATGTCGTAGAAAAATTCAGGTTTTGAGGATTAAAATTAATCAAAAAAGCGCTAAATAAATAAAAATCGCTTTATTTCCCGCAAGTTATCGATAGTTTTTTTTTAAAGCTGCCGATTATAAATTATATCGAATTATAGTAGTGGACAACCCCGATCGCGAGCTATTTCTGATTAATATTAAAAGATAACGATAATTGTCGACTCGTTGAAGCGAACACCAAAAAATTAAAATATCCCGAACGGAATTGTACTAATAAATGTGCATCTCTTTCGATAGTCCAAGTGAAATATCCTGCAAAACTGAAAAAAAAAGAAAAATTTTGCGAAGCGCATGATTTTAATTACCGTAGCAAACTTTCAGTGAACCTTTAGGATATAATCGATTTAAAGAATTTTCATTTACGTTGATAGGATAATATCGTAACTTTTAGCAACGTTAATTGGCTCGCGGTCGCCCAGGTTATGAAAAATGTGTGACAAAAACAAGTCTCCGACTTCACTACATTAAATTAAAGCAAAACGATTAGAATATTGCAAAATATTTTAACGATCTCAAGTTAAATATATCGAGATGAAGGGGAATTTATAAATTCAATGACATCACAAATCATAATTGCGCGACAAAGTTGACGACATATTATTATCCGGTAAGTAAGAGTTGAAATTATTAGTCGTTGAAGACAAAACTAAATACCTTGCTTTTTCCTAATATAATATTTATTCGTTTTAACTGTAATTGTACTTGCCGTTTGTTTGGTTGTTTTGTTTTTTTTCTTTTTTTTGGTAGCTTCAAACTACTGCTTATACATTTAGTTTTTTTTAACTTTGTAAATAAATAATTTTGATAATTCTCCCAGTCGTATAATTGCTACCGCTGATAAGCTGCAAGCATTTTTTTTTCTTTTTCTTTTTGGGGCTCGTCAACCAAGGACCTCTTTACCCAGAAACAAAAGGTAAGGAAAGCTGCAATCATTTTAAGCTGGAAAACGTGAAAAGTTTCGATGAATCGATTGCAACGTCGTAAATCATTTAATGGAATGATTAATGAAACGTTATCTTATGTTTTTATGTTAACGAAGTTATAAAAAATAAAAACAGACATTCGTAAGCGAAGAAATATTATTAGAAATTATCAAACTTAACAGCGACGTCCTGTATGAATTGGCATAATATTTAAATCCGTCAAAAACGTAAAAAACGAAGGTGTCTTTAACTAATTTTAGTAAATACGCATTTTGCTTAATTTATAATAAACCTTAAAAATACGACGATAATCCCCCCTTAAATATTACTTGCTTTGCAGAATTTTCTTAGTCATAAGACCGATCGAATAATCTAAAACCCCCTAATTCTCGACGTTTCCGGGAATTATACATATACACACAATTTCATTATAAGATATCGGATTCGATAAAACTATTTATAATATTTTCGCCCTGAAAAAGCTAGACTACAAGCACTTCTTTTTTTTTTTTTTTTTTTTTTCATACCTTACGAACGTGTTTTCACGCGTTAGCAATTCTTTCCATTCGTGTTTACAATGTGCATAAAGAAATTTCTACTTTTAAACGTTTGGTGTAATAATAATAAGCTGTTTTCTCACTATCACAAACGAAGGTCTAACGGTAGAAAATAACTTCATTTCGTAGGAGAGGGAGCGCAAAAGAACTTTACGCTCCATGAACAATATTGTACAATTAGCAGGGGGTTGTTCGAAAGTACAGATAAAAGAAGCATTTCGTTACAATGGAGTAGCGAAAATATTCCCATGTGAAATTTTTGTACATCGCGATTTATCTATCGGGTTATTATAGATGGGCAAGGAAATAGCCACGCTGGCAAACATGGTAGGAAACTGAATGCAGCGAAAAGGCACGTAGGTAGAGAATGTTTCAAGAAATAATGGAATGATAATTAGGAAATAACGAGAACAATGTAGTGGACTTTCAACCGTCTGTTACAATTCTCCGGTCTCGAGCCGTTGAAGTAATGAAATATTTTATTGAACAAATAGTGCATCGTCAAAATTAATTCATTTAGTTACGAAATAATATTAAAGTATTTAAAAAAAATTTGGATTGCGCATTATATTTAAGTTTATTTTAACTGCCAATTTCGCTGACGACCTCTCATCAATATAGAAAATTTAAATCTCATAAAAGTCATTTGTGAAACAACAGCTTGCATCAGATATAAAACTGAAAATTGCGATCAGGTTGCACAGCACCGAGAAATGCGTTGTGAAAACCGCGCGTACATTTTGGTGTAATGAATTTTAAAGAAAGTAATATTTAGCTAAATTCTCGAAGTAACGAATACAAAATATCGCGTTCACATCAACGTAATTTCCGCCAGAGTGTATTCATTATTGATTGAAATTTTACCTGATGAAACTCACACTTCGTCCTAAATCATAATGCGAGCACGCGTGTATTTCTTTTTGATCAGCTTTCACCGCCTAACCCCGGTTTTTCCTTTCAGTTAACAATTTCGTTTTTCAAATTTATTTAGGGCTTGTTTTAATTTGTTACATAGTTTATATCCTTTTCTTCAAATTTATTTAGGGCTTGTTTTAATTTGTTACATAGTTGTATCGACCACAGTCGTTTATACTTCCTAGTTCTTTATTCTTCCGTTCAGTATTCTACTCATCATTGTTATCTCACGCCTCAGTTTTCATGCGCTATGTTTAAAAAATAGTGTTTCTTTCTTTTTTTTCTTAAATAGATTCTTTATTGATGAATCTTGTTTATCAGTATACAATTTTATCAATTTCCGGGTTGAAAAAAGAATATTGATCTATTGCAACGGCGCTAGAGATAATGATAAAAAAGTAAAATAACTCAACATAACATAAATGTATGTTGCCTTTAAATAATACGTAAACATTGATGTGCTGAAAATACTAACCATTCTTTTTTTTAAGAGACTTTACTTTAAAACGGTTAAATCAAGTTCGCGTTTCGACTGTTTTTTTGTTTTTGTTCACGTACTAATATCAATCGAAAGGTGTTTAGGAAAGATCTATTCAACGTATTGTCCGCCGATCAACCAAACGAAGAACTTGATTTAAGCGACTGCCGAAACTGAGAGTTGCTAATTAGAGATACCCCTGGTTTGCGCGCAGTCCTTAACGAAAAGGTTTTTTTATGACCAAATACGCACCTACCTGTCGTCACCGACTGTAAAATAAATCTAAAATTTGGTCACTGTAAAAACTTCAAAGCAAGGGGGCCTGTGGCCAAAACCAGGCTAATTTGCAAATGAAAAATTTGCCAGTCGGCACAACATTAACAAACTTTTAAAAATGTAAAACTTACTTTTCCAAAAAATAACGAAAGAGAAAGATGACGCTGACGGAAATTCGTCGATACTTTGCAGGCTACTTTCCACGTTGAAAGTTAGATATTTCTTTTTTTACTTGTTAACTAACCTCTCTTTATTTCTTATTGGAACATTCGATTTTAATGTTTGTTTTTTTTTTTTCCAATTGCATTCAACTAAGAAATTTTCGACCGGCAACTTTCTTCGTACTAAGAAATAGCGAAAAACCGCCAAAACTACTACTATCTATAGTTAAAATTTTGGTTTTCAATTAATATTATTAATGCAACAACATAGGTAAAAATATTAGAATATCTTTCAGTTGAAAATAGACGATTGTCTCTGTATTTAGTGTGTTTTCTATTTTTATCACGAATTACACAGTACATGCGCACAAATAGTATGCTAGAAAAAAAAAAAAAAAAAAAATTTCAAACATTTTAAATTTATCTTGAAATTGTGTTAAATTAGCCAACATTTTGTGTTGTACAATTGGGGGTCGTTTTTTAAGCCTTAGTGGAATTTCGACAAGAAGGCAAAGTAAAAAAATAAGAAGTAACCCACAACTATTTTCCAAAACAGCAAGAAAAAAAGTACACCAAGTAAACCACCAAAAAGCGAGGCACAAAATGGAATATTTAATTTGACATTCGAACTCCTTAAATTACTAGTTAGGGAGACGTCGGCAATTTTCAGTGAATATATATATATATATATATATGAATGTACAGAGTAGTTCGATAAAGAAGGGTAGACCACCTGACATAGTAGGGTCTGTATGTGAAATACAGATTGTATCGATACCGTGATTGTAACTTATCTGACAGCGCATTTAATTTGAACAAGCATCTAAATGACCCTCTTCCCGGAATAAGCTATAATTTAGCTATCACAATTTGAACATTCTGGCTGAGGACATTTTATAATCTGCTCCTTCTACCACACTTCGTGCAAGATAGAAATGTACTTATTGCTTCCGTAACAACGTACCAATAATTACGACAACTATCCGTTTGTATTGCAGACCTTTTTTACGAAGACACGATTTCTATTATTACAAACGGAATTACGAGTAGAATAAATTAAATTAATTACATTGAAAGATTTATTGTCTGATTTTCTGACAAAGTACGATATCTGCAATTCCTTTAAAAATTAACTAGTTTGTCCTGTGTGGTGTCCATGGCACCTGCAGTACTCGTCTGGACACCTACATCTCGACAACATCTATTCGTTTAGCCTCCGTGTTGACTTTATCGTCCAGGTTTCTGCAGCATATGTGGCAATTGGAAAAATCAGAGAATTTGCCAGTCCCAATTTATTTGTTTTACTAATTACGTTATTCTTCGATATTTTTGACAATTTCACGACTGCATATTTCTAGCCATGGTTAAGTCTTCGCTTTATTTCTTTCTCGCAACTTCCAGTCTTATTGCTATGTAGAATTAATATATTTTCATCTTTCTACAATAAAAATTTCTGAACTATTTACATTATGATATAACTGCTCTGAATAATAATATTTTCATTCGCGACTTAATGAGGTTCGAAAGAATTAGAAAAACAGGAGAAAAGTTGCCGAACCGAAACTTTTACATAACCTTTGCAACAGATGAATATGTAATCTGCAAAATTCATTCACCGCGATCAAACACTTGTCAAAATCATTCGTTGCTTCAGTGAATCGCAAGATCGCGTACCAACTTACCTCTTAACTCTCCTCTTTGGTGTCGATTTTCCACATCGATATAGTTCGATGCTGAATGATTACCCCACCCTTCGTTAAATGTTCACTCCGATAGCGTAAGAGAAGGTGTTTAACATGTTTAACAAGCTATTTTAGTGTTCTATGTTTATAGCCAGGGGCGGCTCCTCCTAAGAGGTCCAAGAATTCGAGCCTCCCAGTTACATATTAAAAAAATGCGTACCATTTCTTGATAAAAGACGTGATGATATTTTAAATGATACAAAAAAAAAAAAATTTTGAATTTTAAAATTATTTTCTTTTTGCTTTTAATAACCATTATATAATTGAAAACGCACAGCATACATTAACCCCTTGTTACGCTCTGACTGTTACAAGCATAGTACCCTAAAAATAACTGGTTCAGCGATCGAACGATCGCATTAACCAGTTATAACGTGAGAATGGATATAAGCCTCTGAAATTTTATCCAAACTACATCGAATAAACGAACAAATCCAAAGTAGTTTTTCGATCGTAACCTATTACGACTAGTTGGAGGCTCTCGTAAAATGAGTCCGTGACGATCGCGTATAGTAGTGTTATCGTAATGTATGATAGTCTAATTTTGAAGTAGACATGCGTTGTTTCGCTCATTCCTGAAGCCACTTATATTTCACCGTGCTTAATTTTAAAACTACTGAAAGAATTGTGTTTTTAGTTTGGAATTCAAACGTGACAGAATTCCAGACAATCAATGAAACTATAAAAGTGAACACGGAAAATACAAATTTTATCATCACTTAAGAAGTATGTAATACACGGTGATGTTTCAAATGAGAAAAACAGTTTCGTATAGAAGTTGAAAACTCTACATCATTACTGAACACTGATAATTTCATTAACTATTTCCGACAATTAATTCTGAATTTACTATTTGAACGCATATAATGTTAGGGAAAAACACGTTCCTCCTTCTGAAACGTTCAATACATTGTTAAATATTTAAATATACTTTTTCGGATATTCCTAAATTAGTTCCGTGAAAGGTCATTTATTGAGACGTAAGATACTCCTCATTACAACTTTTATATTCTACTTTTGCGTTTCCGATCCACTATTTTCTTATTATTCATGTCTGATCGGACAAAAATTTAATTGACACTTCCCCATTTTAATGAGATCCCTGGCGTCGGATCAAAATAAAAAACAAAAGAAACGTTTAAAAGAATTTAAAAAACTGTGTAATTAGTTACACATGTTATTATTCCTACAACTTAAATGACAGTTGCGTAGCAAGAGTAATATCTTATCTCACTCTAAAATTAACGAAACCAATTTTAAGAAATTCAGTGTTCGAGTATTAACGGCTTTGACGTCTGTAAATAAAAGTTTAACCGAAAATTTGATGAACACTTGTCACGGAAAAGTTTATTTCAAACGAAAATAGGACTAAACAAATAATTATATTTAAAGTTATCTTAGAAATTTTTTTAATTGTCAAATACTGCTTCGTATTCTACTTCGTTTTTATGCATATTCGTTGTTTGTTTGTTTTTGTTTTTTTTTTTAATTCGTACAATTCATGCATATTCGTTGTTTGTTTGTTTTTGTTTTTTTTTTAATTCGTACAATTCATGCATATTCGTTGTTTGTTTGTTTTTGTTTTTTTTTTTAATTCGTACAATTCATGCATATTCGTTGTTTGTTTGTTTTTGTTTTTTTTTAATTCGTACAATTCATGCATATTCGTTGTTTGTTTGTTTTTGTTTTTTTTTAATTCGTACAATTCATGCATATTCTTTTAAAAAAATAAATAAATGAATAACTTCATACGGCTTAAAACATGTGCAGAAAAAGAAAATACCTTTACAACGTGTTTCTTATTTTCCAAATTGTAATTTTAGATAATGCCCCCCCCCTCCACCAGATATTGTGATGAATCGTCACTGACAGAAGCCATTATAATTTGATTAACAGGTTCATAGAATTTATACTGGAATGTTAAAGTTGCATTTCTGAATAATTTGTAAAATCTAACTTTCACATAATTCAGTGAAAACATAGGAATACACGAGACTATGCTTGCATGCATCATGTCTCTAGCTGTATCTATGTGTACATATATTATACATATTTATACGCGCATGTTTGACAATGTGTGTTCGTGCGAGTACAAAAAGATATTTTTTTGCTGTTATTATCTGTACCAGTTGTTCTCACTCTCTCTCTCTCTCTCTCTCTCCCTATATATATATATATATATATATATATATATATATATATATATATATAAACTCAGCCATTTTGGCCTCGCAAGGGGCTGTGCCACTTGACCCCTCTTGCTTTCATTTCTGTCTCTTTCTCTTCCATACTTTGTATAAAATGATCAGAATTTACAACGTAATTCTTACTGGCATCAACACACACAAAAAATAACATAATTACAAAAATCCTATCCTAACATTTAACTTTCATTATATAAAATTAAAAAATTTTTTCGTTACATATTTCATTACATAAAATTGTGAAATTTTTTAAATAATAATAACAAAAATCATTTAAAATATAACAAATGTTACATGAAACTTTTTTGGGACATTTTGCGTTACATAAAATTCGAACATTTTTTTGGAACATTTTTTCTAATAGGGATAGCTTAAATACGGATGTGAGACACTGAAAACGGGAAAAAACAAGAAGTTCAGACTTTTGATCGCAATGTCTACGCTGTACGGTGTAAATATAAATGTAAAAATTCAAAAAAAAAAAATTTCTCGATAGAACCATGACCTCAAACTGTTGATCACGCGTCGATGACGTCAGCACGGTATAATATTTTCGAGCGAGAAGCACGTATCGGCGTTATACAAAAAAAATGCAAGAAAAAAACTAACTGTTAAAGCACAAGTAAGTAACGTAAAGTAAGTCCCCGGGCTTCGTCGGGGGGAGTGTGCAATTAAGCTTTTCATATTGTACTCTAAGCTCAAGGGCATTAATGGACGACCAGTACCTTTCTACTTGGGATATCCGCCTTTACTTTCTTAGATTTCTTCGGTACCCAATTCAATTTCAGACTGCGTAAACCTGGCACCGACTGGGATCCAAAACGAGACTAATCTCAAATATCCCCATGATACCTCTGGTTCGGTAGCCAAGTTAACCACTAGTACAATGTGAAATTAATCCTAATCAACAGGCGAGAGGTAATATTTGGATGTTTCTACCATCGGGAAAAATGTAAAAACCAGATCGGACTGATAATGACACGCGACGACTGTGGAACGAGTGAATAATTTTTAAATGGAAATTTCAGATTTATGGAAATTTTAAGTGCGCCGCTGCAAGTACTCGAGTAGATTAATTTCGGCGCGCGTTAGGGAAAATTCGAAATTTTTAAAAGAAAAAGGACTTCTGGACTGTCGGGGCATCTGGGATGGTGACTGGCGCGAATGTTACTGGAAGCAAAGGTTGCGGAGGGAAAAATCGGTTAATAATATTATGAAGTTGTATGCGCATAATAAAGCGTAGGAGGAAAAGTGTATGTGCACGGTGCGGAGGACCCTCTTTTGTAATTCCGACCATCTAATGTAGCTGAAGATAGGCTCTTGTGTAGAGGATGATTTCATTTATTTCCCTGTCTTCGTGTAAATTCGTGTAAATTCGTGCGCGCACACACGCTCGAAATCCGTAAATCGGCCTTAGTGTGCGTGCTACTTCGGCGGTAATTTCAGCAGTCAGAAATAGACTGCCTGCGCTCGATGGGAATAACAAGCAAATCAATTGCTTTCTGTTGCGCCTTCAACGCAAATTATTTTTCACAGGCCATTTACCATTTCCAGTTGCGAGAACATCAAACTGATTTCAAAGCGACCGACTTGTACGCTCCGAACTGAACAATGGTTGAATTTCTCCCCATTTCCCGACCAAATGTAACTGATAAACACGACCATCGGCTGGAAAATAACATTCCGCAACTAGATATCCAGCTTCGAAATGCGCGCTAAACAAAAAAATGGTAACCAGGGCGTATATGCCTTTTGACTGGGGGGTTCCGTGTTCGTCAGTGAGTTCGACAGAAATATCAAGCGAAATTTCCTAATTACCGAAGAAATACATTATTAAGAGTGAAGGTGAAAAATAAATAAATAAAAAAAAAAAAACCTATCTGATTTGTAAAATTGTGATAATTCCTTACCGCTGCAACCGGAGACGCATTCGGACTTTTGCGTATGTGGTCCGGAACAAGTAGCGCCGCCGTTCAATGGTGCCGGATGGTCGCAGAATCGCGTCCTCACCTGGATTCCTTTGCCACAGGTGGCGTTGCACTCTGACCACGGATGCCAAGGACCCCATCCGCCGTTAACTGCAAAAAGAAGGAAAAAAAAAAACGGTAATAAATTTCACGTAAGGAATAATATTTTTCCCCGAAATACACCGATTAATTTCGAAATTTTTAAATATTCTACTCTTTTCGTGCTTTTTAACGTCCCAGAACTTGCCTCGTTTTTTTTTTTTTTGGCCCTACGTTATTATGCTCTCCATATTAAAATTTTAAGCTAGGCCCCCCGATGACACCGGAAATCATTGAAAAATAATTTCTAAACAAATTTTTGCATATTATTAAAAGATCTAATGAATTCGTCCTTTTTTTTTTTTGAATTATAACAAACAGTTTTATGATCTTTTAAATGTTTTCAGTTTGTTTTTTATTTTGCTAAAAGCCATTTTTAAAATTGTGGGACAAATTTTAAAATGATTCTACCTAACTAGAGGTTTATCCGTTAGTCATCGCGATAGCCTAGTTGCTAGAGCGCTTGACTTCCGATATGGAAGTCACGGGTTTGATCCCGAGCGACGACGAACTTATTACAAGAATTAAATTGAATTTAAAAAATATTCGCTAATAATCACACGTGGAAGGCAATGGCAAACCACCACGTACTACATCATATGCGCTCTAGGGGTCAGTACACAGCAGACCCACACGGGACTGCACTGGTAGCGCGATAACAAGCGGCTACTATCAGTTCCGAATGTAGTCTTGCGTGTGTACACCTGCCTTGCATATAATAATTGCCTATAACCAACGTCAGGCCCGGGCCGACAGGCCGGTCAGTTCATTCACCTGTCGCTACTACTCAAAAAGCAGACCCCGCTTCAACGGGAAAATGCTGAAAAGAGAAGAGAGAGAGGTTTATCCGTTAGAAGTTTTTTTTTAACTTTTCTCAAACATTGTGAGAATTTTTACTTTAATGAATCATAAAACGATTTTGTCGAGAAAGCGCGCTATCCACTGATATAAAATACGACGGAAAAAAAAAAATATTTAAAAAAAAAATATTCGAAGAAAAAATATTTTTTTGCTCCTTAACTCCGAGCATTTTTCGAAATTGAGAGCACTCTGCAAGTATGGGATGACAACGACGGATCGCGATTTACAAAACTAGCAGTTATTTTAAATTTCGTGTGTTCATCGATCCTACAGACTGTGGAATATAGTTTAGTATGTAGATCATCATCATATTGGTCGTGTCTCCCGTTCAGGAGTTTGCATACGTCATATTATGTACGTATTAGATGTCCCCCCGGTCTCGAGCTTTTCTTATTATTATTTCTCGCAGGTCATGGGATGTACGGAGTGACAATTTACAGCCTTTTCCTTC